>JASGCC010003173.1:0-25048 GCA_030067915.1 Hydractinia echinata | reverse complement strand
CTGAGCGTCAGGCGCTAAAGAACGCTTGCTAACTACGTGCACAGCCCGTCTAAGCCTGTGTATGTGCCTTTTACAGCCCTAAAAGAGAGCTTACACGTAAATCAAGTAGTTCCACGTGCAGAAGTGGTGGCCACTTGGTCTAAGTCCTTTTCAAAGTCAATGTACTACGATAGTATTAAGTCGTTTTCCCTTAGCGCCAGGCCCTTAGAACGGCGCTACTACGTAGCACAGGCCATTCTAAGCCTTTAATATGGCCTTTTACGCCTAATAAGGAGCTTTATCACGTAAATCACGTGGTTCCACGTGCCCACGTACTAGGCTGGCCATTGGTACTCATCCTTTAAAGTCTCAATGACTTACGATGTATTCAAGTTGTTTCCTGAGCGTCAAGGCGCTAAGAACGCTGCTAACTACGTGACAGGCCTTCAAAAGCCTGTAATAATGGCCCTTTTACAGCGCTAATAAGGAGCTTAAACACAAATTCACGTGGTCTTCGCAACGTGCTCCGAACAGGTATCCATCGGTCTTAGTACTTTCAGTCTCAATGGACTACGATTATTATAGTCCGTTTTCCTGAGCGCCCAGGCGCTAGAACGCTGCTAACGTTACGTCACAGGCTTTCAAATTCTGATATATGGCCTTTTAGCGCCTAATAAGGAGTCTACACCTAAATCACGGTCTCACGTGCCCAACAGGGTGAGCGCCATCGTGTCTTAAGTCCTTTCAGCAATCTCAAATGCGACTACGATGTACTTATAGTCGTTTTCCCTGGAGTCGCCAGGCGGCTAAGAACGGCTGCTAACTACGCTGCACATGGCCTTCTATAGCCTGTATATGGGCCTTTTACGCCTAAGTAAGGCTTAACACGTAAATCACGGTGGTTCCACGTGCCCAGGACAGGTGGCCATCCGGCCTATGTCCTTTCAGTCTCAATGGACTACGATGTATTAAGTCGTTTCTTCCTGAGCGCCAGGCCTTATGAACGCTGCTACTACGTGCACAGGCGCTCAGGAAAACGACTTAATACATCGTAGTCCATTGAGACTGAAAGGACTAGACCGATGGCCCGAGTCTGGCAGTGGAACCACGTGATTTACGTGTAAGCCTTATTAGGCCGTAAAAGGCCATATTACAGGCTTTGAAGGCCTGTGCACGTAGTTAGCAGCGTTTCTAGGGCCTGGCGCTAAGGAAAACGACTTAATACATCGTATCCATTGAGACTGAAAGGACTAGACCGATGGCCACCTGTCGGGCACGTGGAACCACGTGATTTACGTGTAAGCTCTCTATTAGGCTGTAAAAGGCCATATTACAGGCTTAGAAGGCTGTGCACGTAGTTAGCAGCGTTCTTAGGGCCTGGCGCTCAGGAAAACGACTTAATACATCGTAGTCCATTGAGACTGAAAGGACTAGACCGATGGCCACCTGTCTGGGCACGTGGAACCACGTGATTTACGTGTAAGCTCTCTATTAGGCTGTAAAAGGCCATATTACAGGCTTTGAAGCCTGTGCACGTAGTTAGCAGCGTTCTTAGGCCTGGCGCTCAGGAAAACGACTTAATACATCGTAGTCCATTGAGACTGAAAGGACTAGACCGATGGCCACCTGTCTGGGCACGTGGAACCACGTGATTTACGTGTAAGCTCTCTATTAGGCTGTAAAAGGCCATATTACAGGCTTTGAAGGCCTGTGCACGTAGTTAGCAGCGTTCTTAGGCCTGCGCTCAGGAAAACGACTTAATACATCGTAGTCCATTGAGACTGAAAGGACTAGACCGATGGCCACCTGTCTGGGCACGTGGAACCACGTGATTTACGTGTAAGCTCTCTATTAGGCTGTAAAAGGCCATATTACAGGCTTGAAGGCCTGTGCACGTAGTTAGCAGCGTTCTTAGGGCCTGGCGCTCAGGAAAACGACTTAATACATCGTAGTCCATTGAGACTGAAAGGACTAGACCGATGGCCACCTGTCTGGGCACGTGGAACCACGTGATTTACGTGTAAGCTCTTATTAGGCTGTAAAAGGCCATATTACAGGCTTTGAAGGCCTGTGCACGTAGTTAGCAGCGTTCTAGGGCCTGGCGCTCAGGAAAACGACTTAATACATCGTAGTCCATTGAGACTGAAAGGACTAGACCGATGGCCACCTGTCTGGGCACGTGGAACACGTGATTTGCAGGCCTGTGCACGTAGTTAGCAGCGTTCTTAGCCTGGCGCTCAGGAAAACGACTTAATACATCGTAGTCCATTGAGACTGAAAGGACTAGACCGATGGCCACCTGTCTGGGCACGTGGAACCACGTGATTTACGTGTAAGCTCTATTAGGCTGTAAAAGGCCATATTACAGGCTTTGAAGGCCTGTGCACGTAGTTAGCAGCGTTCTTAGGCCTGGCGCTCAGGAAAACGACTTAATACATCGTAGTCCATTGAGACTGAAAGGACTAGACCGATGGCCACCTGTCTGGGCACGTGGAACCACGTGATTTACGTGTAAGCTCCTTATTAGGCGTAAAAGGCCATATTACAGGCTTTGAAGGCCTGTGCACGTAGTTAGCAGCGTTCTTAGGCCTGGCGCTCAGGAAAACGACTTAATACATCGTAGTCCATTGAGACTGAAAGGACTAGACCGATGGCCACCTGTCTGGGCACGTGGAACCACGTGATTTACGTGTAAGCTCTCTATTAGGCTGTAAAAGGCCATATTACAGGCTTTGAAGGCCTGTGCACGTAGTTAGCAGCGTTCTTAGCGCCTGGCGCTCAGGAAAACGACTTAATACATCGTAGTCCATTGAGACTGAAAGGACTAGACCGATGGCCACCTGTCTGGGCACGTGGAACCACGTGATTTACGTGTAAGCTCTCTATTAGGCTGTAAAAGGCCATATTACAGGCTTTGAAGGCCTGTGCACGTAGTTAGCAGCGTTCTTAGGGCCTGGCGCTCAGGAAAACGACTTAATACATCGTAGTCCATTGAGACTGAAAGGACTAGACCGATGGCCACCTGTCTGGGCACGTGGAACCACGTGATTTACGTGTAAGCTCTCTATTAGGCTGTAAAAGGCCATATTACAGGCTTGAAGGCCTGTGCACGTAGTTAGCAGCGTTCTTAGGCCTGGCGCTCAGGAAAACGACTTAATACATCGTAGTCCATTGAGACTGAAAGGACTAGACCGATGGCCACCTGTCTGGGCACGTGGAACCACGTGATTTACGTGTAAGCTCTTATTAGGCGTAAAAGGCCATATTACAGGCTTTGAAGGCCTGTGCACGTAGTTAGCAGCGTTCTTAGGCCTGGCGCTCAGGAAAACGACTTAATACATCGTAGTCCATTGAGACTGAAAGGACTAGACCGATGGCCACCTGTCTGGGCACGTGGAACCACGTGATTTACGTGTAAGCTCTCTATTAGGCTGTAAAAGGCCATATTACAGGCTTTGAAGGCCTGTGCACGTAGTTAGCAGCGTTCTTAGGCCTGGCGCTCAGGAAAACGACTTAATACATCGTAGTCCATTGAGACTGAAAGGACTAGACCGATGGCCACCTGTCTGGGCACGTGGAACCACGTGATTTACGTGTAAGCTCTCTATTAGGCTGTAAAAGGCCATATTACAGGCTTGAAGGCCTGTGCACGTAGTTAGCAGCGTTCTTAGGCCTGGCGCTCAGGAAAACGACTTAATACATCGTAGTCCATTGAGACTGAAAGGACTAGACCGATGGCCACCTGTCTGGGCACGTGGAACCACGTGATTTACGTGTAAGCTCTCTATTAGGCTGTAAAAGGCCATATTACAGGCTTTGAAGGCCTGTGCACGTAGTTAGCAGCGTTCTTAGGCCTGGCGCTCAGGAAAACGACTTAATACATCGTAGTCCATTGAGACTGAAAGGACTAGACGATGGCCACCTGTCTGGGCACGTGGAACCACGTGATTTGCAGGCCTGTGCACGTAGTTAGCAGCGTTCTTAGGCCTGGCGCTCAGGAAAACGACTTAATACATCGTAGTCCATTGAGACTGAAAGGACTAGACCGATGGCCACCTGTCTGGGCACGTGGAACCACGTGATTTACGTGTAAGCTCCTTATTAGGCGTAAAAGGCCATATTACAGGCTTTGAAGGCCTGTGCACGTAGTTAGCAGCTTTAGGGCCTGGCGCTAAGGAAAACGACTTAATACATCGTAGTCCATTGAGACTGAAAGGACTAGACCGATGGCCACCTGTCTGGGCACGTGGAACCACGTGATTTACGTGTAAGCTCTCTATTAGGCTGTAAAAGGCCATATTACAGGCTTTGAAGGCCTGTGCACGTAGTTAGCAGCGTTCTTAGGGCCTGGCGCTCAGGAAAACGACTTAATACATCGTAGTCCATTGAGACTGAAAGGACTAGACCGATGGCCACCTGTCTGGGCACGTGGAACCACGTGATTTACGTGTAAGCTCTCTATTAGGCTGTAAAAGGCCATATTACAGGCTTTGAAGGCCTGTGCACGTAGTTAGCAGCGTTCTTAGGGCCTGGCGCTCAGGAAAACGACTTAATACATCGTAGTCCATTGAGACTGAAAGGACTAGACCGATGGCCACCTGTCTGGGCACGTGGAACCACGTGATTTACGTGTAAGCTCTCTATTAGGCTGTAAAAGGCCATATTACAGGCTTTGAAGGCCTGTGCACGTAGTTAGCAGCGTTCTTAGGCCTGGCGCTCAGGAAAACGACTTAATACATCGTAGTCCATTGAGACTGAAAGGACTAGACCGATGGCCACCTGTCTGGGCACGTGGAACCACGTGATTTACGTGTAAGCTCTCTATTAGGCTGTAAAAGGCCATATTACAGGCTTTGAAGGCCTGTGCACGTAGTTAGCAGCGTTCTTAGGCCTGCGCTCAGGAAAACGACTTAATACATCGTAGTCCATTGAGACTGAAAGGACTAGACCGATGGCCACCTGTCTGGGCACGTGGAACCACGTGATTTACGTGTAAGCTCTCTATTAGGCGTAAAAGGCCATATTACAGGCTTTGAAGGCCTGTGCACGTAGTTAGCAGCGTTCTAGGGCCTGGCGCTCAGGAAAACGACTTAATACATCGTAGTCCATTGAGACTGAAAGGACTAGACCGATGGCCACCTGTCTGGGCACGTGGAACCACGTGATTTAGGCAGGCCTGTGCACGTAGTTAGCAGCGTTCTTAGCCTGCGCTCAGGAAAACGACTTAATACATCGTAGTCCATTGAGACTGAAAGGACTAGACCGATGGCCACCTGTCTGGGCACGTGGAACCACGTGATTTACGTGTAAGCTCTATTAGGCTGTAAAAGGCCATATTACAGGCTTTGAAGGCCTGTGCACGTAGTTAGCAGCGTTCTTAGGCCTGGCGCTCAGGAAAACGACTTAATACATCGTAGTCCATTGAGACTGAAAGGACTAGACCGATGGCCACCTGTCTGGGCACGTGGAACCACGTGATTTACGTGTAAGCTCTCTATTAGGCGTAAAAGGCCATATTACAGGCTTTGAAGGCCTGTGCACGTAGTTAGCAGCGTTCTAGGGCCTGGCGCTCAGGAAAACGACTTAATACATCGTAGTCCATTGAGACTGAAAGGACTAGACCGATGGCCACCTGTCTGGGCACGTGGAACCACGTGATTTACGTGTAAGCTCTCTATTAGGCTGTAAAAGGCCATATTACAGGCTTTGAAGGCCTGTGCACGTAGTTAGCAGCGTTCTTAGCGCCTGGCGCTCAGGAAAACGACTTAATACATCGTAGTCCATTGAGACTGAAAGGACTAGACCGATGGCCACCTGTCTGGGCACGTGGAACCACGTGATTTACGTGTAAGCTCTCTATTAGGCGTAAAAGGCCATATTACAGGCTTTGAAGGCCTGTGCACGTAGTTAGCAGCGTTCTAGGGCCTGGCGCTAAGGAAAACGACTTAATACATCGTAGTCCATTGAGACTGAAAGGACTAGACCGATGGCCACCTGTCTGGGCACGTGGAACCACGTGATTTACGTGTAAGCTCTCTATTAGGCTGTAAAAGGCCATATTACAGGCTTTGAAGGCCTGTGCACGTAGTTAGCAGCGTTCTTAGGCCTGGCGCTCAGGAAAACGACTTAATACATCGTAGTCCATTGAGACTGAAAGGACTAGACCGATGGCCACCTGTCTGGGCACGTGGAACCACGTGATTTACGTGTAAGCTCTTATTAGGCTGTAAAAGGCCATATTACAGGCTTTGAAGGCCTGTGCACGTAGTTAGCAGCGTTCTTAGGGCCTGGCGCTCAGGAAAACGACTTAATACATCGTAGTCCATTGAGACTGAAAGGACTAGACCGATGGCCACCTGTCTGGGCACGTGGAACCACGTGATTTACGTGTAAGCTCTCTATTAGGCTGTAAAAGGCCATATTACAGGCTTTGAAGGCCTGTGCACGTAGTTAGCAGCGTTCTTAGGGCCTGGCGCTCAGGAAAACGACTTAATACATCGTAGTCCATTGAGACTGAAAGGACTAGACCGATGGCCACCTGTCTGGGCACGTGGAACCACGTGATTTACGTGTAAGCTCTCTATTAGGCTGTAAAAGGCCATATTACAGGCTTTGAAGGCCTGTGCACGTAGTTAGCAGCGTTCTTAGGGCCTGGCGCTCAGGAAAACGACTTAATACATCGTAGTCCATTGAGACTGAAAGGACTAGACCGATGGCCACCTGTCTGGGCACGTGGAACCACGTGATTTACGTGTAACTCTATTAGGCGTAAAAGGCCATATTACAGGCTTTGAAGGCCTGTGCACGTAGTTAGCAGCGTTCTAGGCCTGGCGCTAAGGAAAACGACTTAATACATCGTAGTCCATTGAGACTGAAAGGACTAGACCGATGGCCACCTGTCTGGGCACGTGGAACCACAGTGTGTTTGCAGGCCTGTGCACGTAGTTAGCAGCGTTCTTAGCGCCTGGCGCTCAGGAAAACGACTTAATACATCGTAGTCCATTGAGACTGAAAGGACTAGACCGATGGCCACCTGTCTGGGCACGTGGAACCACGTGATTTACGTGTAAGCTCTCTATTAGGCTGTAAAAGGCCATATTACAGGCTTTGAAGGCCTGTGCACGTAGTTAGCAGCGTTCTTAGGCCTGGCGCTCAGGAAAACGACTTAATACATCGTAGTCCATTGAGACTGAAAGGACTAGACCGATGGCCACCTGTCTGGGCACGTGGAACCACGTGATTTACGTGTAAGCTCTCTATTAGGCGTAAAAGGCCATATTACAGGCTTTGAAGGCCTGTGCACGTAGTTAGCAGCGTTCTTAGGGCCTGGCGCTCAGGAAAACGACTTAATACATCGTAGTCCATTGAGACTGAAAGGACTAGACCGATGGCCACCTGTCTGGGCACGTGGAACCACGTGATTTACGTGTAAGCTCTCTATTAGGCTGTAAAAGGCCATATTACAGGCTTTGAAGGCCTGTGCACGTAGTTAGCAGCGTTCTTAGGGCCTGGCGCTCAGGAAAACGACTTAATACATCGTAGTCCATTGAGACTGAAAGGACTAGACCGATGGCCACCTGTCTGGGCACGTGGAACCACGTGATTTACGTGTAAGCTCTCTATTAGGCTGTAAAAGGCCATATTACAGGCTTTGAAGGCCTGTGCACGTAGTTAGCAGCGTTCTTAGGCCTGGCGCTCAGGAAAACGACTTAATACATCGTAGTCCATTGAGACTGAAAGGACTAGACCGATGGCCACCTGTCTGGGCACGTGGAACCACGTGATTTACGTGTAAGCTCTTATTAGGCGTAAAAGGCCATATTACAGGCTTTGAAGGCCTGTGCACGTAGTTAGCAGCGTTCTAGGGCCTGGCGCTCAGGAAAACGACTTAATACATCGTAGTCCATTGAGACTGAAAGGACTAGACCGATGGCCACCTGTCTGGGCACGTGGAACCACGTGATTTACGTGTAAGCTCTCTATTAGGCTGTAAAAGGCCATATTACAGGCTTTGAAGGCCTGTGCACGTAGTTAGCAGCGTTCTTAGGCCTGGCGCTCAGGAAAACGACTTAATACATCGTAGTCCATTGAGACTGAAAGGACTAGACCGATGGCCACCTGTCTGGGCACGTGGAACCACGTGATTTACGTGTAAGCTCTCTATTAGGCTGTAAAAGGCCATATTACAGGCTTTGAAGGCCTGTGCACGTAGTTAGCAGCGTTCTTAGGCCTGGCGCTCAGGAAAACGACTTAATACATCGTAGTCCATTGAGACTGAAAGGACTAGACCGATGGCCACCTGTCTGGGCACGTGGAACCACGTGATTTACGTGTAAGCTCTTATTAGGCTGTAAAAGGCCATATTACAGGCTTTGAAGGCCTGTGCACGTAGTTAGCAGCGTTCTTAGGGCCTGGCGCTCAGGAAAACGACTTAATACATCGTAGTCCATTGAGACTGAAAGGACTAGACCGATGGCCACCTGTCTGGCACGTGGAACCACGTGATATTCAGGCCTGTGCACGTAGTTAGCAGCGTTCTTAGCGCCTGGCGCTCAGGAAAACGACTTAATACATCGTAGTCCATTGAGACTGAAAGGACTAGACCGATGGCCACCTGTCTGGGCACGTGGAACCACGTGATTTACGTGTAAGCTCTCTATTAGGCTGTAAAAGGCCATATTACAGGCTTTGAAGGCCTGTGCACGTAGTTAGCAGCGTTCTTAGGGCCTGGCGCTCAGGAAAACGACTTAATACATCGTAGTCCATTGAGACTGAAAGGACTAGACCGATGGCCACCTGTCTGGGCACGTGGAACCACGTGATTTACGTGTAAGCTCTTATTAGGCTGTAAAAGGCCATATTACAGGCTTTGAAGGCCTGTGCACGTAGTTAGCAGCGTTCTTAGGCCTGGCGCTCAGGAAAACGACTTAATACATCGTAGTCCATTGAGACTGAAAGGACTAGACCGATGGCCACCTGTCTGGGCACGTGGAACCACGTGATTTACGTGTAAGCTCTCTATTAGGCTGTAAAAGGCCATATTACAGGCTTTGAAGGCCTGTGCACGTAGTTAGCAGCGTTCTTAGGGCCTGGCGCTCAGGAAAACGACTTAATACATCGTAGTCCATTGAGACTGAAAGGACTAGACCGATGGCCACCTGTCTGGGCACGTGGAACCACGTGATTTACGTGTAAGCTCTCTATTAGGCTGTAAAAGGCCATATTACAGGCTTTGAAGGCCTGTGCACGTAGTTAGCAGCGTTCTTAGGGCCTGGCGCTCAGGAAAACGACTTAATACATCGTAGTCCATTGAGACTGAAAGGACTAGACCGATGGCCACCTGTCTGGGCACGTGGAACCACGTGATTTACGTGTAAGCTCTCTATTAGGCTGTAAAAGGCCATATTACAGGCTTTGAAGGCCTGTGCACGTAGTTAGCAGCGTTCTTAGGGCCTGGCGCTCAGGAAAACGACTTAATACATCGTAGTCCATTGAGACTGAAAGGACTAGACCGATGGCCACCTGTCTGGGCACGTGGAACCACGTGATTTACGTGTAAGCTCTCTATTAGGCTGTAAAAGGCCATATTACAGGCTTTGAAGGCCTGTGCACGTAGTTAGCAGCGTTCTTAGGGCCTGGCGCTCAGGAAAACGACTTAATACATCGTAGTCCATTGAGACTGAAAGGACTAGACCGATGGCCACCTGTCTGGGCACGTGGAACCACGTGATTTACGTGTAAGCTCTCTATTAGGCTGTAAAAGGCCATATTACAGGCTTTGAAGGCCTGTGCACGTAGTTAGCAGCGTTCTTAGGGCCTGGCGCTCAGGAAAACGACTTAATACATCGTAGTCCATTGAGACTGAAAGGACTAGACCGATGGCCACCTGTCGGGGCACGTGGTGTAACCTATTACGTGATATTGCAGGCCTGTGCACGTAGTTAGCAGCGTTCTTAGGCCTGGCGCTCAGGAAAACGACTTAATACATCGTAGTCCATTGAGACTGAAAGGACTAGACCGATGGCCACCTGTCTGGGCACGTGGAACCACGTGATTTACGTGTAAGCTCTCTATTAGGCTGTAAAAGGCCATATTACAGGCTTTGAAGGCCTGTGCACGTAGTTAGCAGCGTTCTTAGGCCTGGCGCTCAGGAAAACGACTTAATACATCGTAGTCCATTGAGACTGAAAGGACTAGACCGATGGCCACCTGTCTGGGCACGTGGAACCACGTGATTTACGTGTAAGCTCTTATTAGGCGTAAAAGGCCATATTACAGGCTTTGAAGGCCTGTGCACGTAGTTAGCAGCGTTCTAGGGCCTGGCGCTCAGGAAAACGACTTAATACATCGTAGTCCATTGAGACTGAAAGGACTAGACCGATGGCCACCTGTCTGGGCACGTGGAACCACGTGATTTACGTGTAAGCTTCTATTAGGCGTAAAAGGCCATATTACAGGCTTTGAAGGCCTGTGCACGTAGTTAGCAGCGTTCTTAGGCCTGGCGCTCAGGAAAACGACTTAATACATCGTAGTCCATTGAGACTGAAAGGACTAGACCGATGGCCACCTGTCTGGGCACGTGGAACCACGTGATTTACGTGTAAGCTCTTATTAGGCTGTAAAAGGCCATATTACAGGCTTTGAAGGCCTGTGCACGTAGTTAGCAGCGTTCTTAGGGCCTGGCGCTCAGGAAAACGACTTAATACATCGTAGTCCATTGAGACTGAAAGGACTAGACCGATGGCCACCTGTCTGGGCACGTGGAACCACGTGATTTACGTGTAAGCTCTCTATTAGGCTGTAAAAGGCCATATTACAGGCTTTGAAGGCCTGTGCACGTAGTTAGCAGCGTTCTTAGGGCCTGGCGCTCAGGAAAACGACTTAATACATCGTAGTCCATTGAGACTGAAAGGACTAGACCGATGGCCACCTGTCTGGGCACGTGGAACCACGTGATTTACGTGTAAGCTCTCTATTAGGCTGTAAAAGGCCATATTACAGGCTTTGAAGGCCTGTGCACGTAGTTAGCAGCTTTCTTAGCGCCTGACGCTCAGGAAAACGACTTAAAACATCGTACTCCATTGAGACTGAAAGGACTAGACCGATGGCCACCTGTCTGGCCACGTGGAACCACGTGATTTACGTGTAAGCTCCTTATTAGGCGTAAAAGGCCATATTACTGGCTTTGAAGGCATGTGCACGTAGTTAGCAGCGTTCTTACGGCCTGGTGCTCAGGAAACCGACTTAATACATCGTAGTCCATTGAGACCGAAAGGACTAGACCGATGACCACTTGTTTGGGCACGTGGAACCACGTGATTTACGTGTAAGCTCTCTATTAGGCTGTAAAAGGCCATATTACAGGCTTTGAAGGCCTGTGCACGTAGTTAGCAGCGTTCTTAGGCCTGGCGCTCAGGAAAACGACTTAATACATCGTAGTCCATTGAGACTGAAAGGACTAGACCGATGGCCACCTGTCTGGGCACGTGGAACCACGTGATTTACGTGTAAGCTCTCTATTAGGCTGTAAAAGGCCATATTACAGGCTTTGAAGGCCTGTGCACGTAGTTAGCAGCGTTCTTAGGCCTGGCGCTCAGGAAAACGACTTAATACATCGTAGTCCATTGAGACTGAAAGGACTAGACCGATGGCCACCTGTCTGGGCACGTGGAACCACGTGATTTACGTGTAAGCTCTTATTAGGCTGTAAAAGGCCATATTACAGGCTTTGAAGGCCTGTGCACGTAGTTAGCAGCGTTCTAGGGCCTGGCGCTCAGGAAAACGACTTAATACATCGTAGTCCATTGAGACTGAAAGGACTAGACCGATGGCCACCTGTCTGGGCACGTGGAACCACAGTTGTGATATTGCAGGCCTGTGCACGTAGTTAGCAGCGTTCTTAGGCCTGGCGCTCAGGAAAACGACTTAATACATCGTAGTCCATTGAGACTGAAAGGACTAGACCGATGGCCACCTGTCTGGGCACGTGGAACCACGTGATTTACGTGTAAGCTCTCTATTAGGCTGTAAAAGGCCATATTACAGGCTTTGAAGGCCTGTGCACGTAGTTAGCAGCGTTCTTAGGCCTGGCGCTCAGGAAAACGACTTAATACATCGTAGTCCATTGAGACTGAAAGGACTAGACCGATGGCCACCTGTCTGGGCACGTGGAACCACGTGATTTACGTGTAAGCTCTTATTAGGCGTAAAAGGCCATATTACAGGCTTTGAAGGCCTGTGCACGTAGTTAGCAGCGTTCTTAGGGCCTGGCGCTCAGGAAAACGACTTAATACATCGTAGTCCATTGAGACTGAAAGGACTAGACCGATGGCCACCTGTCTGGGCACGTGGAACCACGTGATTTACGTGTAAGCTCTCTATTAGGCTGTAAAAGGCCATATTACAGGCTTTGAAGGCCTGTGCACGTAGTTAGCAGCGTTCTTAGGGCCTGGCGCTCAGGAAAACGACTTAATACATCGTAGTCCATTGAGACTGAAAGGACTAGACCGATGGCCACCTGTCTGGGCACGTGGAACCACGTGATTTACGTGTAAGCTCTCTATTAGGCGTAAAAGGCCATATTACAGGCTTTGAAGGCCTGTGCACGTAGTTAGCAGCGTTCTTAGGCCTGGCGCTCAGGAAAACGACTTAATACATCGTAGTCCATTGAGACTGAAAGGACTAGACCGATGGCCACCTGTCTGGGCACGTGGAACCACGTGATTTACGTGTAAGCTCTCTATTAGGCTGTAAAAGGCCATATTACAGGCTTTGAAGGCCTGTGCACGTAGTTAGCAGCGTTCTTAGGCCTGGCGCTCAGGAAAACGACTTAATACATCGTAGTCCATTGAGACTGAAAGGACTAGACCGATGGCCACCTGTCTGGGCACGTGGAACCACGTGATTTACGTGTAAGCTCTCTATTAGGCTGTAAAAGGCCATATTACAGGCTTTGAAGGCCTGTGCACGTAGTTAGCAGCGTTCTTAGGGCCTGGCGCTCAGGAAAACGACTTAATACATCGTAGTCCATTGAGACTGAAAGGACTAGACCGATGGCCACCTGTCTGGGCACGTGGAACCACGTGATTTACGTGTAAGCTCTTATTAGGCTGTAAAAGGCCATATTACAGGCTTTGAAGGCCTGTGCACGTAGTTAGCAGCGTTCTTAGGGCCTGGCGCTCAGGAAAACGACTTAATACATCGTAGTCCATTGAGACTGAAAGGACTAGACCGATGGCCACCTGTCTGGGCACGTGGAACCACGTGATTTACGTGTAAGCTCTCTATTAGGCTGTAAAAGGCCATATTACAGGCTTTGAAGGCCTGTGCACGTAGTTAGCAGCGTTCTTAGGCCTGGCGCTCAGGAAAACGACTTAATACATCGTAGTCCATTGAGACTGAAAGGACTAGACCGATGGCCACCTGTCTGGGCACGTGGAACCACGTGATTTACGTGTAAGCTCTATTAGGTGTAAAAGGCCATATTACAGGCTTTGAAGGCCTGTGCACGTAGTTAGCAGCGTTCTTAGGCCTGGCGCTCAGGAAAACGACTTAATACATCGTAGTCCATTGAGACTGAAAGGACTAGACCGATGGCCACCTGTCTGGGCACGTGGAACCACGTGATTTACGTGTAAGCTCTTATTAGGCGTAAAAGGCCATATTACAGGCTTTGAAGGCCTGTGCACGTAGTTAGCAGCGTTCTTAGGGCCTGGCGCTCAGGAAAACGACTTAATACATCGTAGTCCATTGAGACTGAAAGGACTAGACCGATGGCCACCTGTCTGGGCACGTGGAACCACGTGATATTGCAGGCCTATTGCACACGTAGTTAGCAGCGTTCTTAGGCCTGGCGCTCAGGAAAACGACTTAATACATCGTAGTCCATTGAGACTGAAAGGACTAGACCGATGGCCACCTGTCTGGGCACGTGGAACCACGTGATTTACGTGTAAGCTCTCTATTAGGCTGTAAAAGGCCATATTACAGGCTTTGAAGGCCTGTGCACGTAGTTAGCAGCGTTCTTAGGCCTGGCGCTCAGGAAAACGACTTAATACATCGTAGTCCATTGAGACTGAAAGGACTAGACCGATGGCCACCTGTCTGGGCACGTGGAACCACGTGATTTACGTGTAAGCTCCTTATTAGGCGTAAAAGGCCATATTACAGGCTTTGAAGGCCTGTGCACGTAGTTAGCAGCGTTCTTAGGGCCTGGCGCTCAGGAAAACGACTTAATACATCGTAGTCCATTGAGACTGAAAGGACTAGACCGATGGCCACCTGTCTGGGCACGTGGAACCACGTGATTTACGTGTAAGCTCTCTATTAGGCTGTAAAAGGCCATATTACAGGCTTTGAAGGCCTGTGCACGTAGTTAGCAGCGTTCTTAGGCCTGGCGCTCAGGAAAACGACTTAATACATCGTAGTCCATTGAGACTGAAAGGACTAGACCGATGGCCACCTGTCTGGGCACGTGGAACCACGTGATTTACGTGTAAGCTCTCTATTAGGCTGTAAAAGGCCATATTACAGGCTTTGAAGGCCTGTGCACGTAGTTAGCAGCGTTCTTAGGGCCTGGCGCTCAGGAAAACGACTTAATACATCGTAGTCCATTGAGACTGAAAGGACTAGACCGATGGCCACCTGTCTGGCACGTGGAACCACGTGATTTACGTGTAAGCTCTCTATTAGGCTGTAAAAGGCCATATTACAGGCTTTGAAGGCCTGTGCACGTAGTTAGCAGCGTTCTTAGGCCTGGCGCTCAGGAAAACGACTTAATACATCGTAGTCCATTGAGACTGAAAGGACTAGACCGATGGCCACCTGTCTGGGCACGTGGAACCACGTGATTTACGTGTAAGCTCTCTATTAGGCTGTAAAAGGCCATATTACAGGCTTTGAAGGCCTGTGCACGTAGTTAGCAGCGTTCTTAGGCCTGGCGCTCAGGAAAACGACTTAATACATCGTAGTCCATTGAGACTGAAAGGACTAGACCGATGGCCACCTGTCTGGGCACGTGGAACCACGTGATTTACGTGTAAGCTCTCTATTAGGCTGTAAAAGGCCATATTACAGGCTTTGAAGGCCTGTGCACGTAGTTAGCAGCGTTCTTAGGGCCTGGCGCTCAGGAAAACGACTTAATACATCGTAGTCCATTGAGACTGAAAGGACTAGACCGATGGCCACCTGTCTGGGCACGTGGAACCACGTGATTTACGTGTAAGCTCTTATTAGGCGTAAAAGGCCATATTACAGGCTTTGAAGGCCTGTGCACGTAGTTAGCAGCGTTCTTAGGCCTGGCGCAGGAAAACGACTTAATACATCGTAGTCCATTGAGACTGAAAGGACTAGACCGATGGCCACCTGTCTGGGCACGTGGAACAGTGTGTAACTCTATTAGGCAAAGGTTACAGGCCTGTGCACGTAGTTAGCAGCGTTCTTAGGCCTGGCGCTCAGGAAAACGACTTAATACATCGTAGTCCATTGAGACTGAAAGGACTAGACCGATGGCCACCTGTCTGGGCACGTGGAACCACGTGATTTACGTGTAAGCTCTCTATTAGGCTGTAAAAGGCCATATTACAGGCTTTGAAGGCCTGTGCACGTAGTTAGCAGCGTTCTTAGGCCTGGCGCTCAGGAAAACGACTTAATACATCGTAGTCCATTGAGACTGAAAGGATAGACCGATGGCCACCTGTCTGGAGCACGTGGAACCACGTGATTACGTGTAAGCTCTCTATTAGGCCGTAAAAGGCCATATTACAGGCTTTGAAGGCCTGTGCACGTAGTTAGCAGCGTTCTAAGGGCCTGGCGCTAAGGAAAACGACTTAATACATCGTAGTCCATTAGACTGAAAGGACTAGACCGATGGCCACCTGTCTGGGCACGTGGAACCACGTGATTTACGTGTAAGCTCTCTATTAGGCTGTAAAAAGGCCATATTACAGGCTTATGAAGGCCTGTGCACGTAGTTAGCAGCGTTCTTAGGGCCTGGCGCTCAGGAAAAACACTTAATACATCGTAGTCCATTGAGACTGAAAGGACTAGACCGATGGCCACCTGTCTGGCACGTGGAACCACGTGATTTACGTGTAAGCTTCCTTATTAGGCCGTTAAAAGGCCATATTACAGGCTTTGAAAGGCCTGTGCACGTAGTTAGCAGCGTTTCTAAGGGCCTGACGCTACAGGAAAAGGACTTAATACATCGTAGTCCATGAGACTGAAAGGACTAGACGATGGCCACCTGTCTGGGCACGTGGAAACCACGTGATTTACGTGTAAGCTCTTTATTAGGCCTGTAAAAGGCCATATTACAGGCTTTGAGGCCTGTGCACGTAGTTAGCAGCGTTCTTAGCGCCTGACGCTCAGGAAAACGACTTAATACATCGTAGTCCATTGAGACTGAAAGGACTAGACGATGGCTCACCTGTCTGGGGCACGTGGAACCACGTGATTTACGTGTAAGCTCTCTATTAGGCTGTAAAAGGCCATATTACAGGCTTAGAAGGCCTGTGCACGTAGTTAGCAGCGTTCTTAGGCCTGCGCTCAGGAAAACGACTTAATACATCGTAGTCCATTTGAGACTGAAAGGACTAGACCGATGGCCACCTGTCTGGGCCACGTGGAACCACGTGATTTACGTGTAAGCTCCTTATTAGGCCGTAAAAGGGCCATATTAACAGGCTTTGAAGGCCTGTGCACGTAGTTAGCAGCTTCTTAGGCCTGGCGCTAAGGAAAACGACTTAATACATCGTAGTCCATTGAGACTGAAAGGACTAGACCGATGGCCACCTGTCTGGGCACGTGAACCACGTGATTTACGTGTAAGCTCCTTATTAGGCTGTAAAAAGGCCATATTACAGGCATTGAAGGCCTGTGCACGTAGTTAGCAGCGTTCTTACCGCCTGGCGCTCAGGAAAAGGACTTAATACATCGTAGTCCATTGATACTGAAAGGACTAGACCGATGGCCACCTGTCTGGGCACGTGGAACCACGTGATTTACGTGTAAGCTCTCTATTAGGCTGTAAAAGGCCATATTACAGGCTTTGAAGGCCTGTGCACGTAGTTAGCAGCGTTCTTAGCGCCTGACGCTCAGGAAAACGACTTAATACATCGTAGTCCATTGAAGACTGAAGGACTAGACCGAATGGCCACCTGTCTGGGCCACGTGGAACCACGTGATTTACGTGTAAGCTCCTTATTAGGCCGTAAAAGGCCATATTACAGGCTTTGAAGGCCTGTGCACGTAGTTAGCAGCGTTCTAAGGGCCTGGCGCTAAGGAAAACGACTTAATACATCGTAGTCCATTGAGACTGAAAGGACTAGACGATGGCCACCTGTCTGGGCACGTGGAACCACGTGATTTACGTGTAAGCCTCCTTATTAGGCCGTAAAAGGCCATATTACAGGCTTGAAGGCCTGTGCACGTAGTTAGCAGCGTTCTTAGGCCTGGCGCTCAAGGAAAACGACTTAATACATCGTAGTCCATTGAGACTGAAAGGACTAGACCGATGGCCACCTGTCTGGGCACGTGGAACCACGTGATTTACGTGTAAGCTCTCTATTAGGCTGTAAAAGGCCATATTACAGGCTTTGAAGGCCTGTGCACGTAGTTAGCAGCGTTCTTAGCGCCTGACGCTCAGGAAAACGAACTTAATACATCGTAGTCCATTGAGACTGAAAGGACTAGACCGATGGCCACCTGTCTGGCACGTGGAACCACGTGATTTACGTGTAAGCTCTCTTATTAGGCCGTAAAAGGCCATATTACAGGCTTTGAAGGCCTGTGCACGTAGTTAGCAGCGTTCTAAGGGCCTGGCGCTAAGGAAAACGACTTAATACATCGTAGTCCATTGAGACTGAAAGGACTAGACCGATGGCCACCTGTCTGGGCACGTGGAACCACGTGATTTACGTGTAAGCTCTCTATTAGGCTGTAAAAGGCCATATTACAGGCTTTGAAGGCCTGTGCACGTAGTTAGCAGCGTTCTTAGCGCCTGACGCTCAGGAAAACGACTTAATACATCGTAGTCCATTGAGACTGAAAGGACTAGACCGATGGCCACCTGTCTGGGCACGTGGAACCACGTGATTTACGTGTAAGCTCCTTATTAGGCCGTAAAAGGCCATATTACAGGCTTTGAAGGCCTGTGCACGTAGTTAGCAGCGTTCTTAGGGCCTGGCGCTCAGGAAAACGACTTAATACATCGTAGTCCATTGAGACTGAAAGGACTAGACCGATGGCCACCTGTCTGGGCACGTGGAACCACGTGATTTACGTGTAAGCTCTCTATTAGGCTGTAAAAGGCCATATTACAGGCTTTGAAGGCCTGTGCACGTAGTTAGCAGCGTTCTTAGGGCCTGGCGCTCAGGAAAACGACTTAATACATCGTAGTCCATTGAGACTGAAAGGACTAGACCGATGGCCACCTGTCTGGGCACGTGGAACCACGTGATTTACGTGTAAGCTCTCTATTAGCCGTAAAAGGCCATATTACAGGCTTTGAAGGCCTGTGCACGTAGTTAGCAGCGTTCTTAGGGCCTGGCGCTCAGGAAAACGACTTAATACATCGTAGTCCATTGAGACTGAAAGGACTAGACCGATGGCCACCTGTCTGGGCACGTGGAACCACGTGATTTACGTGTAAGCTCTCTATTAGGCTGTAAAAGGCCATATTACAGGCTTTGAAGGCCTGTGCACGTAGTTAGCAGCGTTCTTAGGCCTGGCGCTCAGGAAAACGACTTAATACATCGTAGTCCATTGAGACTGAAAGGACTAGACCGATGGCCACCTGTCTGGGCACGTGGAACCACGTGATTTACGTGTAAGCTCCTTATTAGGCCGTAAAAGGCCATATTACAGGCTTTGAAGGCCTGTGCACGTAGTTAGCAGCGTTCTTAAGGGCCTGGCGCTAAGGAAAACGACTTAATACATCGTAGTCCATTGAGACTGAAAGGACTAGACCGATGGCCACCTGTCTGGGCACGTGGAACCACGTGATTTACGTGTAAGCTCTCTATTAGGCTGTAAAAGGCCATATTACAGGCTTTGAAGGCCTGTGCACGTAGTTAGCAGCGTTCTTAGCGCCTGACGCTCAGGAAAACGACTTAATACATCGTAGTCCATTGAGACTGAAAGGACTAGACCGATGGCCACCTGTCTGGGCACGTGGAACCACGTGATTTACGTGTAAGCTCCTTATTAGGCCGTAAAAGGCCATATTACAGGCTTTGAAGGCCTGTGCACGTAGTTAGCAGCGTTCTTAGGGCCTGGCGCTAGGAAAACGACTTAATACATCGTAGTCCATTGAGACTTAAAGGACTAGACGATGGCAACCTGTCTGGCCACGTGGAACCACGTGATTTACGTGTAAGCTCTCTATTAGGCTGTAAAAGGCCATATTACAGGCTTTGAAGGCCTGTGCACGTAGTTAGCAGCGTTCTTAGGGCCTGGCGCTCAGGAAAACGACTTAATACATCGTAGTCCATTGAGACTGAAGGACTAGACCGATGGCCACCTGTCTGGGCACGTGGAACCACGTGATTTACGTGTAAGCTCTCTATTAGGCTGTAAAAGGCCATATTACAGGCTTTGAAGGCCTGTGCACGTAGTTAGCAGCGTTCTTAGGGCCTGGCGCTCAGGAAAACGACTTAATACATCGTAGTCCATTGAGACTGAAAGGACTAGACCGATGGCCACCTGTCTGGGCACGTGGAACCACGTGATTTACGTGTAAGCTCCCTATTAGGCTGTAAAAGGCCATATTACAGGCTTTGAAGGCCTGTGCACGTAGTTAGCAGCGTTCTTAGGGCCTGGCGCTCAGGAAAACGACTTAATACATCGTAGTCCATTGAGACTGAAAGGACTAGACCGATGGCCACCTGTCTGGGCACGTGGAACCACGTGATTTACGTGTAAGCTCTCTATTAGGCTGTAAAAGGCCATATTACAGGCTTTGAAGGCCTGTGCACGTAGTTAGCAGCGTTCTTAGGGCCTGGCGCTCAGGAAAACGACTTAATACATCGTAGTCCATTGAGACTGAAAGGACTAGACCGATGGCCACCTGTCTGGGCACGTGGAACCACGTGATTTACGTGTAAGCTCCTTATTAGGCCGTAAAAGGCCATATTACAGGCTTTGAAGGCCTGTGCACGTAGTTAGCAGCGTTCTTAGGGCCTGGCGCTCAGGAAAACGACTTAATACATCGTAGTCCATTGAGACTGAAAGGACTAGACCGATGGCCACCTGTCTGGGCACGTGGAACCACGTGATTTACGTGTAAGCTCTCTATTAGGCTGTAAAAGGCCATATTACAGGCTTTGAAGGCCTGTGCACGTAGTTAGCAGCGTTCTTAGGGCCTGGCGCTCAGGAAAACGACTTAATACATCGTAGTCCATTGAGACTGAAAGGACTAGACCGATGGCCACCTGTCTGGGCACGTGGAACCACGTGATTTACGTGTAAGCTCTCTATTAGGCTGTAAAAGGCCATATTACAGGCTTTGAAGGCCTGTGCACGTAGTTAGCAGCGTTCTTAGGGCCTGGCGCTCAGGAAAACGACTTAATACATCGTAGTCCATTGAGACTGAAAGGACTAGACCGATGGCCACCTGTCTGGGCACGTGGAACCACGTGATTTACGTGTAGGCTCCTTATTAGGCCGTAAAGGCCATATTACAGGCTTTAGAAGGCCTGTGCACGTAGTTAGCAGCGTTCTAAGGGCCTGGCGCTAAGGAAAACGACTTAATACATCGTAGTCCATTGAGACTGAAAGGACTAGACGATGGCCACCTGTCTGGGCACGTGGAACCACGTGATTTACGTGTAAGCTCTCTATTAGGCTGTAAAAGGCCATATTACAGGCTTTGAAGGCCTGTGGCACGTAGTTAGCAGCGTTCTTAGCGCCTGACGCTCAGGAAAACGACTTAATACATCGTAGTCCATTGAGACTGAAAGGACTAGACCGATGGCCACCTGTCTGGGCACGTGGAACCACGTGATTTACGTGTAAGCTCCTTATTAGGCCGTAAAAGGCCATATTACAGGCTTTGAAGGCCTGTGCACGTAGTTAGCAGCGTTCTTAGCGCCTGGCGCTCAGGAAAACGACTTAATACATCGTAGTCCATTGAGACTGAAAGGACTAGACCGATGGCCCACCTGTCTGGGCACGTGGAACCACGTGATTTACGTGTAAGCTCTCTATTAGGCCTGTAAAAGGCCATATTACAGGCTTTGAAGGCCTGTGCACGTAGTTAGCAGCGTTCTTAGGGCCTGGCGCTCAGGAAAACGACTTAATACATCGTAGTCCATTGAGACTGAAAGGACTAGACCGATGGCCACCTGTCTGGGCACGTGGAACCACGTGATTTACGTGTAAGCTCTCTATTAGGCCGTAAAAGGCCATATTACAGGCTTTGAAGGCCTTTGCACGTAGTTAGCAGCGTTCTAAGGGCCTGGCGCTCAGGAAAACGACTTAATACATCGTAGTCCATTGAGACTGAAAGGACTAGACCGATGGCCACCTGTCTGGGCACGTGGAACCACGTGATTTACGTGTAAGCTCTCTATTAGGCTGTAAAAGGCCATATTACAGGCTTTGAAGGCCTGTGCACGTAGTTAGCAGCGTTCTTAGGGCCTGGCGCTCAGGAAAACGACTTAATACATCGTAGTCCATTGAGACTGAAAGGACTAGACCGATGGCCACCTGTCTGGGCACGTGGAACCACGTGATTTACGTGTAAGCTCTCTATTAGGCTGTAAAAGGCCATATTACAGGCTTTGAAGGCCTGTGCACGTAGTTAGCAGCGTTCTTAGGGCCTGGCGCTCAGGAAAACGACTTAATACATCGTAGTCCATTGAGACTGAAAGGACTAGACCGATGGCCACCTGTCTGGGCACGTGGAACCACGTGATTTACGTGTAAGCTCTCTATTAGGCTGTAAAAGGCCATATTACAGGCTTTGAAGGCCTGTGCACGTAGTTAGCAGCGTTCTTAGGGCCTGGCGCTCAGGAAAACGACTTAATACATCGTAGTCCATTGAGACTGAAAGGACTAGACCGATGGCCACCTGTCTGGGCACGTGGAACCACGTGATTTACGTGTAAGCTCTCTATTAGGCTGTAAAAGGCCATATTACAGGCTTTGAAGGCCTGTGCACGTAGTTAGCAGCGTTCTTAGGGCCTGGCGCTCAGGAAAACGACTTAATACATCGTAGTCCATTGAGACTGAAAGGACTAGACCGATGGCCACCTGTCTGGGCACGTGGAACCACGTGATTTAGGTGTAGGCTCCTTATTAGGCCGTAAAAGGCCATATTACAGGCTTTGAAGGCCTGTGCACGTAGTTAGCAGCGTTCTTAGGGCCTGGCGCTCAAGGAAAACGACTTAATACATCATACTCCGTTGAGACTGAAAGGACTAGGCCCATGGCCACCTGTCTGGCCACGTGGAACCACTTGATTTACGTGTAAGCTCTCTATTAGGCTGTAAAAGGCCATATTACAGGCTTTGAAGGCCTGTGCACGTAGTTAGCAGCGTTCTTAGGGCCTGGCGCTCAGGAAAACGACTTAATACATCGTAGTCCATTGAGACTGAAAGGACTAGACCGATGGCCACCTGTCTGGGCACGTGGAACCACGTGATTTAGTGTAAGCTCTCTATTAGGCTGTAAAAGGCCATATTACAGGCTTTGAAGGCCTGTGCACGTAGTTAGCAGCGTTCTTAGGGCCTGGCGCTCAGGAAAACGACTTAATACATCGTAGTCCATTGAGACTTGAAAGGGGACTAGACCGATGGCCACCTGTCTGGGCACGTGGAACCACGTGATTTACGTGTAATGCTCTTTATTAGGCCGTAAAAGGCCATATTACAGCTTTGAAGGCCTGTGCACGTAGTTAGCAGCGTTCTTAGCGCCTGGCGCTCAGGAAAAGGATTAATACATCGTAGTCCATTGAGACTGGAAAGGACTAGACCGATGGCCACCTGTCTGGGAACCACGTGTGAGTCCAGGTGAGACTCCATATTAGGCCGTAAAAGGCCATACTACAGGCTCTAGAAGGCCTGTGGCACCGTGGTTTACGCAAGCGTTCTTAAGGTCCTGGCGACAGGAAAACGACTTAATATCATCGTAAGTCCATTGAGATGAAAAGACTAGAGCCGATGGCCACCATGTCTGCCACGTGGAACCGACGGTGATTTACGTGTAGGCTCTCTATTTAGGCTGTAAAAGATAGGCCATATTACAGGCTTAGAAGGCCTGTGCCACGTAGTTAGAAGCGTTCTAAGGGCCTGGCCGCTCAGGAAAACGCTTAATAAATCGTAGTCCATTGAGACTTGAAAAGGACTAGCACCGATAGCCCACCGTGTCTGGGCACGTGGGAACCAGCTGATTTTACGTGTATGCTCTTTATTAGGCTGTAAAAGGCCATATTACAGCTTAAGAAGGCCTGTGCACGTATTAGAAGCGTTTCTAGGACCTGGTGCTCAGGAAAACGACTTAATACATCGTAGTCCATGAGACTGAAAGGACTAGAACCGATGGCCACCTGTCTGGGCACGTGGAACCACGTGATTTACGTGTAGACTCTATATTAGGCCGTAAAAGGCCATATTACAGGCTTTGAAGGCCTGTGCACGTAGTTAGAGCGTTCTTAGGGCCTGGCGCTCAGGGAAAAACGACTTAAATACATCGTAGTCCATTGAGATGAAAGAGACTAGTAACCGATGGCCACCTTCTGTGCGCACGTGGAACCACGTTGATTTACGTGTAAGCTCTTATTAGGCTGTAAAAGGCCATATTACAGGCTTAGAAGGCCCTTGTGCACGTAGTTAGAAAGCGTCCTAAAGGGCCTGGGCTAGGAAAACGACTTAATAACATCGTAGTCCATTGAGACTTGAAAGGACTAGACCGATGGCCACCTGTCTGGGCACGGGAACCACGTGATTTACGTGTAGGCTCTTTTTGGGCTGTAAAAGCCATATTACAGGCTTAGAAGGCCTGTGCACGTAGTTAGAAGCGTTCTAAGGTCTGGTGCTCAGGAAAACCGACCTTAAATACATCTGTATCCATTGAGACTGAAAGGAACTAGACCCGATGGCCACCTGTCTGGCCACGTGGCAATCCACGTGATTTACGTGTAGAGCTCTTTATTAGGCTGTGGCAATATTGGCTTAGTGAAAGCGCCTGCGCACTGTAGTTAGAAGCGTTCTAAGGTGCCTGGCGTCAGGAAATAGGACTTAATACATCGTAGTCCATAGATCTGAAAGGACTAGACCGATGCCCACTCTGCCTGGCACGTGGAACCACGTGATTTACGGTGTAGGCTCTTTATAGTCCGTAAAAGCCATATTACAGGCTTAGAAGGCCTGTGCACGTAGTTAGAAGCGACTTCTAAGGGCCTGCGCTACAGGGAAAACGATCTAATACATATTCGTAGTCCATTGAGACTGAAAAGGCTAGACCGATGCCACCTGTCTGGGCACGTGACCACGTGATTTAGTGTAGCACTCTTTTAGGGCCGTAAAGGCCATATTACAGGCTTTGAAGGCCTGTGCACTGAGTTAGCAGCGTTCTTAAGGCCCTGCGCTCAGGAAAACGACTTGAATACATCGTAGTCCATTGAGACTGAAAGGACTAGACCCGATGGCCACCTTCTGGCCACGTGGAACCACGTGATTACGTGTAGCGCCTTCTATGGCTGTAAAGGCCATTTACAGGCTTAGAAGGCCTGTGCACGTAAGTTTAGAAGCGTTCTAAGGCTCTGGGCTAAGGAAAACGTTAATACATGTAGTCCATTGAAGACTAGAAAGACTAGGAGCGATGGCCACCTGTCTGGGCACGTGGAACCGCGTTTGATTTTCCGTGTAAGGCGTGCGTTATTATGCCTGTAAAGGCCATTTACAGGCTTAGAAGGCCTGTGGACGTACGTTAGCAAGTCGTTCTACAGGCCTGGTACGCTCAGAAAATCTCACTTACATTCGTAAGTCATTGAAGCTGAAAGGACGTAGACCGATGGCCACCTGTCTGGCACGTGGAACCACGTGATTTAAGTGTGTAGGCTCTTTTTAGG
>JASGCC010003172.1:0-25049 GCA_030067915.1 Hydractinia echinata | reverse complement strand
AGAATGAAGTCTCTTACGTACAGCGTACCCAGGACTGGCACATGAAGGTAAGACATGAGAAAGAACTTCCTATACTGCTACATGGTGATACAAATCAGAGTTTTTCAACTTTTTCTCTCCGGTAGGAGATTCGGCACTGAACATGAGCATGTTTGTGATGTACTCCTTCTAAATTGCCTTTTTAAAAATAACACTTTTGCGGCGAACAGTATCTGTGTTTTCATTATCACCAAATTCAATAGTAATTCATCTTGTAATTTTGTTATCAGAGTTTTTGTGATTCCTTCCACGGCTATGAGGTCATTAATAGAGTTATATTTCGAATAAATTTGCGGTTCTACGATGAAGCTGCTTTTGCTTTTCCAATTCCTGGCAGTTGTTCAAGTTCTTGTAGCTTATTGTATTAAAATCTATTACAGGTCCGTCCATATTTTCACTAAAAAATCATTAGAGAATGCACTGATAATAAACAACAAACCACACATAGAAAATAAAGTTACAGCATGTTAAATTTTAAGACAAAGAATATGGAATATCATTTCTTAAAGAAATAAAAGAGAAGAAAGAAAAAGAAAAAATTTGTCATAGCCAACATTGCATATCATTATTTTTACTCAAATTTCAAAAACCGTGGAAGAAAGAGAACAAAAGAATTTATTTTTTATTCATTGATACAAATTATTTCATTCTGCTCCTTATATTAACATGATTCTCCAAAAAGCATTCTAAATTTGTTTACACAGGCCTAACCCTACAAAAAGTATTTCGGACAAATTTGCCCAAATAATTCTTCAATAGTTAACAAATAATTGTTAAATACAGTTTCTAACATAAGATATAGTAGGACAACGAAATTACAATAAATCGCAACAATTTTGGCCAAGCTTTATAAAAAACAAAGAAAATTTCATGATTTGGTTCATTCTGGATATGCGACAAATAGCAACCAATTGTCGTTACCCTAGTCCTGCCTTATCTTTTTCATAGGTTTTATAACTTGTAGCGAATAATGCTTTGCATCTATTCGAAACTGTGCTGACAATATGTCCTAAACATTTAATCTTTTACTTATTAATTTCCCACTTCTGTTGACCTGGTTTGTATATGCACTCCACAGGACTAACAATTTTTTTACATCATTTTTACATTTTATTAGATATTATTAGAAGAAACCATATGAATTATTACGTAAAAGTGCTAAAATAATTAAAGACAAAATCATATACAAAAATCATATATATAAACTATACAACTAAATGACTAAGTTGAAAGCTAATATTGGGTTAAATCCAAAAGAGTTTAAAACCCGTTAAGCCTACGTACTATACACATAGTATGTGTAGTGCCGTTAAGATCGATTGTAGCTGTCTACGTTGCAATCTTGCGTAGTATGATTTTTAAGCACCTCAGTGTCTAGAGTGAACTAGCCAGGAGAGTAGTTAAGGTGGGAAAAATTACGCTTAAGGTGGTTAATAGTTAAGGTGGGAAAAATCACGATTTTTCTGCGGCCAAAATCTGGCCGCGCTTTTTGATTGGCTAATTCTATTGTTCTTTGCTCACGTGGTCCATGTCGGGGAAAGCCCTTTTTATCCGAATATTCCAGCGAGTGGTTTCACTCACCCTAACAAACATTAGTAAACTATAAAGTTTATACCAGAGTCAGATTTGGCCCAGCTTGGTAAACAACTCGCAGATAAATTAAAATGGCCTCCGAAGTGATTAGTCACATTGTCCAATTTAAACTCGGGGTTTCCGCTGAGTCATTCGTTTGCGTCTAAGCTTTAGTTTGAGAGAAACTCATTTTATCAACTCGAAGAAGAAAGCTTAGTTAACTAGGCTAAGAGTGAACATAAAAAGGAAAAAAACTTGGACCATGGACATCATTTAAAAACACAGACAATGTTATTAAAAAACAATTTTTTAAAACAATTTTTTTTACTAACCTGATGGTCAGTAAAAAAAATGTTTTTTAAAATGTTGGAACATTATAAAAAACAAAACAAAAAATAAAATAAAATAAGTAAAATAGGCGTTTTAAAAAGATATATATGAACTACAGATATTTTCCCTTTCCCATCAGAAAATTGTGACATGGAATTTTTATGTCAACAGACATTAAGCCAACAACATTGATAGTGGGACGATAGTAAACATAAAAAAAAGTATATAAATTTCAATGAATTATATATATATATATAGATATATCTTATATAATTATATATTATATCTAAATCTATATGTATTATGCATATGTTATACTCGCATAAGTAAAAAAATCATATAAATTGTCAAAATCCAAAAAAATGTAGCGAAATACTTTAGATTTATTGCTTAAAAACTACTCCCCTTTCATTTATTTTGAAAGCTCAGGAACAATTTCTTGGCATCTATGATTTAAAAACTTGATTTTTTCTTCATCCAAGTAATTCTGATGGTCACCAATGACTCCTTTACGAACAAAATCTTTGATTGACGGAACAGTCAAATCTTTTTTCATGCGTTTAAAATCAGCTGCTTCTTTTAATGTGGACATCAATTCAGATGTCATTTTTACACCAACAAATTTTGCAAGCTTTGTAACTGTCTGCTCAAAATTTTTAATTAAATCCTCATAATGTAACAAAAGAGTATTTTCATCAGAAGCATTTAACCAACCTCTATACCATTGATACCAATCTCCCCAAAGGGTAGAACCTGACACAAACATTTTGTAAAATGTTTCAAATTCGAGTGTGTTGTATATTTCTTTTGGGTTGGAGCTATCATTCTTATAAAAGTGATACCAAGATACCAATGTATCTTTCACATCACGTGCGACAATGATTTTTTTTGCCTTTATTGATTTGGGTGCTAACCAAATTGGTAAATGTGTTTTTAATAGTCTCAAGGGATCTTCTTGTAACGCCATTGCAAGATCGTAGCCAACATATCCGCCTATTTGAAATTCCAAAAAAGGACACATTTTGTCCATTTTATCATCATTAATGTTGAGCACTTGATCAGATCCATACATCATTACCAACAACAATCTCCTTGTTATTGTTGTTCCTGATCTTGGATATGTTGCCAGTAAGATGTCTGTATCTTTCAATTCCATATTATGTATTTGCTCCAAATAGGTGGGAGGCAAATAATGACCAATTGTCATAGAGTTAACTCCATCTGTTACAATTTTTTGGTCTTTCACCTTTGGGAAATCGTTAGTGCAAGGTTCTACTGAAATCATTATGACTAAAATGAAAATATCAGGTATAAAATTCTATAATACAAGATGTTCACAAAAATCCAGACTGGTCAAAAACAAAATCATGATATTTTTGCAAAATACGAAGAAACAAAACAGTAAAAAAAAGAATGACAAGTACCGTAGCTCAGACGCTTATTGAATTTTTAAGGCTGTAGGGTTAGAGCTTATTGCAGGGGGTATTTACACGAGGGGAGGGTTAATTATTTATAAAACCAGATTTAGATCCAATTAAAAATAAGGAAAACAAATGAAACACAGGAAAATCCATAGGAATTTGCCTGCCACTACTTGCAGATCCATCTTTATTATTATTTAAAATTGTTTGTTTACCCAGGATATCTTCTTCAGTTCCTATTGGTACTGCTATCTACGAGGGTCCTGCAAAGGGGGTCCTAGTGTATTTAATGCTCCCATTTGAGCTACAAAAGTCGTGCAAGCACAGCAATCGCTCAACTAGACAACCACCTAAGATATCAATCCTATTCTCATGCTGAACACTAAGCAGAAAGGATAGATTCACGCTTTTATAGTCTCTGGCATAACTCGACCAGGGTTTGAACCCAAAGCCTTTCGCACTGGCAGCAAATGCTCTAGCATCGCATAATCATAACGTTTTCTCCTTTGGCATGTTGAGCCTTGGATTGGTTTCAAATTAAAGTTTTATGATTTGAAACACACCATTAATTTTGTATCGTGGGATGTGATTTTGCACACCATGTAAAATTTATAGGGTACAATTCTACACTACACTAAAACTAATTTTGCTCATGGTCAGGTGTGTTGATGTGTACACCATCGATTTTTACAGGCAAGTCTTTTTTTCCATTTCAGCCCCAGTTAGGGCAAAATTGTGATTTTAGTTTTATGATTGCTAATTAAATACCAATCGCAAAGATTACACTTTGTATTTTTGTACCTTAATTGCAAAACAGTTTTTTTAAGGCGCAAGTATACAAAAAAGTTGTGATATTTTAAAATGCTTTTAATTCACCAAAACTTATTTTGATAATTTTTAGGAAGCTTATATAGACCACTTTCCACATTGTTTTGATTTCATTTTAACAACGATGGGCATGCACGCACCATTTTTTTTAAGATCCAAGATGAACTGGAATTAAATTTTAACTATATCCTTCTAATTCTTCTTAAAAAACCTCACTAATTTTGAGCAAATATTTTTTTGGGGGATGGATTTACTGTGGTCTATTGTTTATATTTTTTACTTACAGAAATGCTTGTGCATGTGCAAAAAACCACAAACTTTTTAACTTTTGTAAACATAGGCAAGTCATCTATATTTTCCTATAAAACAGTATAAACATTAAGAAAAGTTTGAAGGTTTAATAGACACAGATAAAAAATGATCCCTCACCTACAAATGAGATCTCTGTTACAAATTTACTAGTTTTATCTAAATTGATTTAAATTTTTTCTTAAAATTTTTTTACATTTGGAGATATTTAATATTCAATTTTTTCTCACAATTTTAATATGATGATCGGAGAACTTATCATAATTCGCTTTTTGCTCATCTCATTTTTACATAAAACATTCCCCTCAACACTAGGTGTGCTTTCCACCCCAGAGCTTTTATAGTTTAATAAAAGAGGTTTAAAACGTAAGAAGTATCTTAAAAAATTAAGGCTCTGAAAAAGAGCTTTAAAGTTTCTTAAAGAAATCTTATATACACTTTTACATAAATAATTGGTCACTATGGTAACGACCATTAGTTACCAGGTTTCTTTACATCTTCTTATGCTGTAAGTACATAAGTAATAAAATTTGATACCCAAGATGATTATGTGCAAACAAATATTTGATCTTTATCACATAGCAAAAAAGTAATTTTTGAGAATTATTTTTGAAATAATGCAACTTATTACATTTAAAAAAAAAATATTTTTGCACCCTTAAGCTAAATTCACACTGAAAACACAGTTTCTTGCAGCATGACACATTGCCGCATGACTTTTGCTTTTTTTGTTCACATTAAATATTAAAATACTTTGTTTTATTTTTGTATACAATAGAAAGAAACAGGCAATTCAAGAATAACAATGAAAAATGCGCATTTTAGCATGCGGCAACGCAAAACACTCGATTCGATCCAAACTTGCCGCGGCATCATGCAGTAAACCGAAAGTGAGTATACATCATTTAGCGGCTACTATATATGGTGAAAACGCGCCGCACCGCATAACTTTTTTTCAGTGTGAATTTAGCATTAGACAGCTCAAGTCTCAGTTGTTTATGACACAAGTTTATATACATCTTAATTGTCACACAATATCGAACATGAGCATAAATAATGAAACAATGAAAGACAAAGATGAAAACCTCTTTTTTCTTAAACATGAAATCAAGTGAAATTTGGAAATAATCATCTTTTCTCTGGTTATAGTTCATCTATAAAAAAAGAAACAAATAAATTTAAAGAAAATCATATTTTAAGCTAATAGTGAAACCAGAGTTTTGATGCCTGTGGGAAAATTTGTAGATAATGGTCCGTTTATTTTACTTCATTATAGAAAAATGTAATGGTACTTTTTCAGGAAACACTTAAACACTAAATTTGCCACTATTATAAATTTGCCACCATTATAATTTTTACATTCACTTTCTAACATTTATTGGTATGTCACTTTGTGCAAAAAATCAGAAAAAACTAATGAGTGAATCCTGAGAAAAGCTATAATTCATAGGTCAAAAATGTGTAATAATAGAGACAAAATTTCAAAATAAACAGTAAAACAGTATTGTAGAGTTTGTATGGATTACTTAAACCACTACCTTTTAATTCATTTTGAAAGCTCAGGAACAATTTTTCAGCATCTATCATTTTTAACAGATTATTTTAATAGTTCTGGAACAATTTCTTGGCATCTATGATTTAAAAACTTGATTTTTTCTTCATCCAAGTAATTCTGATGGTCACCAATGACTCCTTTACGAACAAAATCTTTGATTGATGGAACAGTCAAATCTTTTTTCATGCGTTTAAAATCAGCTGCTTCTTTTAATGTGGACATCAATTCAGATGTCATTTCTACACCAACAAATTTTGCAAGCTTTGTAGCTGTCTCCTCAAAATTTCTAATTAAATCTTCATAATGTAACAAAAGTGTATTTTTATCAGAAGCATCTAACCAACCTCTATACCATTGATACCAATCTCCCCAAAGGGTAGAACCTGATACAAACATTTTGTAAAATGTTTCAAACTCCAGTGTGTTGTATATCTCTTTAGGATTAGTGCTATCATTCTTATACAAAAAATAATTAGAAATTAATGTATCTTTGACATCTCGCACCACAATAATTTTCTTTGCACTTGTTGAATTCGGTGCAAGCCAAATTGGCAAATGTGTTTTTAACAAGCGATGTGGAGCATCTTGCGAATTAATAGTAATATTATAGCCAACATAGGTATTGTCATTATTTACTGACTGGCCTGCAGATTCAAACTCAATAAATGGAAACAAGAGATCAATGTTGAAAGTGGGATTGTTAAGCACTTTTTTACCTCCATATATTATCGCCAATAACAATGTTCTTGCCAATGTTGTTCCTGACCTTGCAAACCCAGCTAATAAAACATCTGTTTCTTTTAACTCTATTTTGTGTATTCTTTCAAGGTATGTGGTAGATAAGTAATTACCTGTAACTATAGAGTGAACTCCATTTGTCACTTGTTGTTGATTATTCAATCTTGGAAAGTTGTTAACACAGTCTTTTATTGAAATCATTTTACTAAATGTTAAAATAATAACTAGTACACATGCATGTTATAAATACCTCCATCCCCAACTACCCATGAAATAAATATCTGAATAATATACTATGACACGTCTTGACCTATCTCATCTTGGCAAAGCAACACTCTGGAAAAGTCTTCGCTAGCATGGCCACATGAAGAGAATGCCTGAAAACGATCGGCTACAAACTATTCAATTTTTTGCCAGAGCAGCCTGATGCCCTAAAAAGATATGGCTGGCTGACAACCTCAAAGAGGACCCCCTATCTTGGTTTTGTTTAGTCTAATGTATGTAACGTAATTTTAAAGCCTGTGTTTGCACCAAGGAAAACTATTATATGTGGGGAGAGCAAGCTAAAATAAAATACCAAGGCAAATAGAACATGTTTCGATCCTTCCATGAATGATGGTAAGAAAATACATTTTTTGCAAAATATCTGCACATCAACCATGTGCTGAATTTCTGTTTAAAAGCTATGAACAAACTTACAAATACAGATGGTCTAACATTAAACAGAAATGCAAGCTATGCATTGCATGAATTTAGTCTTTACAATTATGTGAGTCTGAAAAACAGTTGTAAACTGTTTTAAATCCAAGACGTTGCTTTTAAAAAAAAATTATTCGAAAAGTATTCCTTGCTAGAGCTTCAGTTTGTTTGGAAGGCTGAAAAAACACATAAAATACAATATGCAAGTTGAAAGAAGGTATGTATATAAAACCATAAAAAAAGGTTTCCAAAATACCAAAATACCCCAAAATATTTAATAGGTTTTTACCTGCATCGGCTAGAGGAAAATAGGAATTTAGGATAATATTTTTGACAAACTATATAAAAATAATGATAATAATAACAATACTGTAAAAATTACTTCCTTCAAACTTCATATTTCACTAGCCAAGTAATTCATTCTGAGTCACCAATGTACAGTTGCATTTTATTCAGATAGTGAACTTACAACTCTGGAAAAACCGGTCATACATATGGAATATTGTTGGTTGTGCACAATTGATTGGACGCCACAAAGTGCCAGATGTCAATCATGTACAAAAATGTTTGTGGCCTTGAATGAGAGGTGGTAGTTAATTGCACAATTACATATTGGCGAAGGAGGTAGCATCTCACTAGATTTTAAGTTTCCTTGCGGATACTGTAAGGAAGGTCACAGAAAACCTTACATAAGACAGGAAAAAGGTAAGTCAAAATAGCTTTCACAACAACTCAAATCAATTCATATGGCATTTCTATACCAACAGATCTTTTAACTCATTCAACCCCATACCAAAATAAATACTTTACTCTGTGTTCCCCATAAAAAAAAAGAAAAAAAAGAAAATATTGCATACAATCTTTACTCCCGTTTTTCGATGGGAAGACGTGGTCATGGAGAAAAACTTTAAAGACAAAACATGTAGAAAAAAGATTGAAGATTCTTAATATATTACTTTGCACCTTTAAAATAAAAGAGATAGACCATAAAAAGGGTATAAAAATAAGCAACATAATGTTACTAATATTTTTTAAACACAAAGAAGTTTTAAATGTTTTTGTTACAAAAATTGAATAGCATATAAAATTTGTTTACTATAAAATTCAAAGGATCGCGTTCTGAACCAGCTGGCTCATCTTCAGTGCTCTCCTTTGCAGATATCTTTTAACTCATATTAAATAAAAAATGTTAGTACCTATTGTTTCAAAAATCTGTACGTTGGTGCGCTAAATTAAATAGATTTTTTATCTTCAGAAATATATTTCTGTGAAAGTTTATAATTCAGGGGGTTAAAATATGTCGAAGCGTGCTAAAATAACTAGAAGTATTCTCAATTTCTTTAAAAAAGTTTTCACTCTTTAAAAATTATTTAATAATATAGGAAGTTTTATATGGTACACTAACATAAATATTGAAAGAATCAGGGGATACTAGAAATATTTTTATGATATTCCTGGAAACAATCCAGACATAAGTTTGTTTGCGAAAAATACGACCCCTTTTTTGTGAAGGCAGGACAACCAGCGCAAACTATGTTGCTGTCAGTTCTTTTGTCATTTTTGAAAAATTTACAATTTAGACATCGCCTTCTTTTTCCTTCTTTTCTCGGCCAGTGTTCCCAAGTTTTTTCGAGGTTACGCTTACCTTAGTAATATTTATTTCAATAGCTTAGCGAAATTCTTTGTATAAATTATTGAATAGATCAAAGTTGCGCGAGAAAGAGCTAAATATTAATTATTAAACACAACCCCCGTCTTGGCGATATCTGTTCCATGTGCAAGCAATTTCAAACTGTTTTACACTCCGTTGTGGTGTTTATAAACTAAGCATAATATATGAGAGATAACATAGTTTAATATTAACTTTGAGCAAAGAAACAATAAGCATATTGGAGATTTTGTATTATCTCCATAAAGTAATGGTTAGAGTTGTGCCATAAAGAAAAATGCGGTAGCTAAACGAACAAGAAGGAAGCCTTGATAGCTAGTGAAACTTTGTGAAGGATGTGGTAGAAAGAAAAATTGTTATTTCTAACTGGAACTTCGTTTTCAAACATAAAAAATCACACTGAAATATTAATATTTCATAACATTTATTAATTTATATTTACTTATGTTGATGGAAACAAGGATTTTGAAAGGTAAATAATTTCTTTCTAAAGTCATGATACGCAATGCGCTAAGATGGAGTACAAGAAAATTAAAGCGACATAGTTGAAACAAAAACTAAAGAACATAATTTCTATAGGTAAAATAAACTTTCTGCTATATTTTTAGTAATAGTTTTTTCAACATTTCTCGTAGTTTGTCACCACGAACCTTTACTAAATGTATCGGAAATTTAACAATATTTTTTTTGTGATTATTTTTGTACAAATTTTATTTTCTAGCGATCACTAGTTTTTTAGTTATGAGCACAAACACAAGCACTAGTATGAAACGCATATATGCGTCTGTGGGGAATTCAAAGAAGTTTTCAAGGGGTTGAATGAGTTAAGTATTGTAAGTGTCTCTATTTCTAATAAATTCTTGCAACGTAACAAAAGAGTATTTTCATCAGCCTCAATTCCATTATAATATAAAACTAAAATATAAAAAAACTTAAAACAATAAATGGAAAGAAATGGTTCATTTGATAAAATTATATTGTTTATTTTTAAAAATTATGCTGAATTGACATAAATTATGTCGACTAAAGAAGAAACTGTTCATATCAGAAATGAAATACCCCTATTATAGAGAGATCTAGATTATGTGCACCAAATCAGTAGCAGGGTAAATATCTGTTCTCACATGAATCAATTAAATTTGTTAACAATTTGAGATCTGGACATGTTCAAAAAACACAGGCAGGATTTTGGCCAATTGTGAACATTGGTATACCATGTTACATTTTTATCTCTGTGGCTGATTTGGTATTTCCAATAAAAATCTTGAATACATATTTGAAAAATAGAATAACAAAATTTTGTAACAGTGAAGTTTCCATCCTTGTAGTTTGTGTACACTAAGATATAGCTTTACAAACTCAAACAAGAGAAATGATAAAAAAGTAACAAGCGTATTTTTTTAAAAATGATAAAAAGCTTTATAAATGTTTGAAAATTTATTTTTATGACTTGAAACTTGGTACAGGCATAGTTTTGATAAATACGATCACAATTCTAGGTTATTTTTTATGAAGCAAGCAAAATGATAAATCTGTAACAGAAAACATATTTAAAATATTAGGTTTTTATCTGAAGATTGCGATTGTTTATTTTTTTCATTTGAAAAATAAATCAATAAAAAACAACAGTTTCAACATTATGCTACAACATGAAATAAAAATTCTTCAGATTTGAACACAAAAAAATGATAAATATGTAACTAAAATAAAGTTATTGTTCTATACCCTACGTTAAATATATGTTACTTTATTGATCAATAATTTAATGAAGAAATGGTTCTAGAAAATCATCCTTTTAAGAAATTAACTGGGTAAGCTTTAAAAAAGGTTTCTAAGAATAAATATTGGTGATAAACCTGTAACATTACATATGTGTAATAATTGGTAAAAATGTAACCTTGATTGCATTCTCAATTACTAATTTATCTGTATATATTGATACAGAAGAAAATTTAGGAAAAATCTTCTTTCTTACTAAGTTGCTGAACCTAAAAGACAATACTGGGTGTTAATGGCCTTTATAATTTGCAAACTTGTGTGATAAAAAAGTAACATGACTTAAGTAAAGTCTACTTGCTTGTCGATTTTTATGAAAAAAGAAAGGAAAATCAGCTGTCAGAATTAGTTGAATATATGTCTGTTATATATTTCTTATGCATTAGTTATGTTACTCTTTTATCCCAATACAATCTTCTAGTTTTCTTCTGATTTAAAAAAAATTGGTAGCCCAAGGAATAGAATTAAAAAATGTTTTTACCTTTATTGACAAAAATTAATTTATTAAAAATCCTAAAAAAATTTACCCTGCATGTTACGTTTTTATCCCTAATTTGAATGAAATTAATTTGAATGAAATTCACATAAAATAATTATTATATACAATGTAGTTTTCCCATAAATTACTAATCAAATTATGACTAATTATTAGGTTATAACTACAAAGTTTGAGTCCAAAAAGTAATACACTCATAATATTGCCCTTGTTACTTTGTTATCACATATCTTTCTGGGAATAGTGTTACTTTTCTTGTCTGATGATATTTTTAGCTTTGAATAGGATTAAAGCAAGCAGTTTTGGATGTTATAGTGCTACAAATCATCTCAAAACAACAAAAGAGATATTTAAGTAACAAAGTTACTTTTTTGTCAATTTCTTTGCGTAGCTTAGATTTTGGAAGAAAAAAAATAGTGCATCAGATTTGTTACATGATTATCATTTTTTATACAAAGTTTCATGGAAATCAAGGAAATAATTTTTAAGTTATAGCTGAAAGATCAAACGTGGCATTTCTTGAATGTTCACATCCTAGCCTATGTTTTTTGAACATGTCCATCTTCATTTTCAGTCATGCCGAATCATTATTCTGGGTTTTCAAGAAAATATTTTCCATATGAACAGCCCCTTTTTCACAGATTATTTTAATAGTTCTGGAACAATTTCTTGACACCTATGATTTAAAAACTTGATTTTTTCTTCATCCAAGTAATTCTGATGATCACCAATGATGCCTTTTCGAAAAAAATCTTTAATTTCTGGAACATCCAAGGCTTTTTTCATGCGTTTAAAATCAGCTGCTTCTTTTAATGCAGACATCAATTCAGATGTCATTTCTACGCCAACAAATTTTGCAAGCTTTGTAACTGTCTCCTCAAAATTTACAATTAAATCTTCATAATGTAACAAAAGAGTATTCTCATCAGAAGCATTTAACCAACCTCTATACCATTGATACCAATCTCCACAAAGGGTAGAACCTGATACAAACATTTTGTAAAATGTCTCCAACTCGAGGGTGTTGTAGATCTCTTTTGGGTTTGTTTTATCATTCTTATACAAAAAATAATTAGATATCAATGTATCTTTCACATCACGTGCTACAATGACTTTTCTTGCCTTTCCTGATTTAGGTGCCAGCCAAATTGGTAAGTGCGTTTTTAATAGACGCTGAGGAGCATCTTGCAGTGCCATGGTAGCATCATAACCTACATATGCATTTTCATCATTCATTGGTGAACCAGATTCACATTCAATAAACGGAGAAATGCGATTCATGTCAAAATCAGGATTGTTGATCACCTTGTCAGCTCCATACAGCATTACCAACAGCAGTGTTCTTGTTATAGTTGTCCCTGATCTTGCAAATGTGGCTAACAAGATGTCTGTCTCCTTTAACTCCATCTGGCATATTTTTTCGAGATATGTCGTTGTCAAGTAGTTACCAGTAACTATAGAATTAACTCCATTTGTTATCTTTTGTTGGTCCTTTAATTTTGGAAAGTCATTGCTGCAGGGTTCTATTGTAATCATTTTTACTAAAATTTAAAAACCTGATATAAACTGTGATTAAGCAATGTGAATAAAAAATGTGAAATGAAAGCAACATACAACAAAAAGACACAATCAGTGAGAAATAAAAATAAGATAATTAAATGTTGCAGTTTGGACTGGAAGATTGGTAACATCCCTTGAACTTCAAAACATCCCTTGAACTTCAAAACATCCCTTGTGCAAGGTTAAAAGAAGATTCTGGTAATTTACTTTCACGCAAGTCTTTTAAGACTTGGCAGACGCACATAACATAATTGATGCCGGTCTAAAAAGACTATGCCAAAGCCCGGGAGCACCCCTGTTTTTTCCTCATAACTTATCTAACCCTGGTAATTTAACATTTTAAGTGTGGGCAAATAATTACCGCTGCAATTACTGAACTTATTACCAACCAACTTCCAACTTTTTAACATAATAAACCTAAACATATCAACAACTAAAGTCGCAATGACGATGTCGCTATTTTCTACACAAACTTTATGGGGTCACACTATGGGTCGCTCGAGTGTCTAAAATTTGTCCATAAACAATTTATACTATTTTCAGGTAATTTAAGAGTAAGTGCATTCAAGTGATTCTGAAAAATACTATGATCATGGAGACATGGGGTATTCAGAATCTGCCAATTTTTGGATCAGAGTTTCATTTTATTAACCTGATTCGGAAAATATAATTTTCCCCCTGAAAATTAAGTCGTTCTGAAGATGTCTCCATAATCATGATCATCCTCAGATCGGAATTTTAACACAATGTTGGCAGATCATTTCAATTAATGATTTTTCCTAGATTCAAGACAGAAGTTATTCTTATTGATCAAAATGAGTTGTCAACAATATTTAAACTTGTTTTCAAAATAAATTTTCAACATTTTTCACTACTCTTTATTTTAGTCTCAGTTTTACAAGCTTTTCACTTTTTAGGTTTACAGTCTTGCAGTTTTCACCATTTTCTTTTAACTTATTTTCATGGTCTTGTAATTTTTTGTTTAAGAAACAGGTCATACATTGATAGCAGCAATTCATTTTGTTGAAGTATATTCATGTATATGAAACCTGTATAAATATTACTTCTTCGTCATCATCATCGTCATCGTCGTCGTCCTCCTCCTCCTCCTCCCCCTCCTCCTCCTCCTCCTCCTCCTCATCATCATCATCATCATCATCATCATCATCATCATCATCATCATCATCATCATCATCATCATCATCATCATCATCATCATCATCATCATCATCATCATCATCATCATCATCATCATCATCATCATCATCATCATCATCATCATCATTCTCGGCTTAACGTCCGTTTTCCATGCTAGCATGGGTTGGACGGGGTATATTAATGACCTTCTTCCAATCTGATCTAGACTGTGTTAGATCTAAACTCAACTTCCTCTGTATCAAGTCTGTCCTTATAATCTCCTGCCAAGTCTTCCTCGGTCTGCCTCTGGGCTTTGCCCCAGGAACTATCAAGTCTCTACACTTTCTTACCCAATTATCCTCCTCCATTCTTTCCAAGTGCCCCAGCCAATTCAATCTTCTTATCTGGATAACATCTTTAATTCTACGGATACTTAGCCTGTTATTAATAATAATAATAAGAATAATAATAATAATAATAATAATAATAATAATAATAATAAGATATAGCAATTTGATGTGTAATTTAATTAAAACACATCCTGTAACCAAAAGACATATCATATTATAAAAATAGAAAATCATCCCTGCCTTTCAGGCCAGGAAATTTTGTTGTTTAAGGGGAACAGAGCTTTGTTCACCCCAATTTAGCCAAGGGTATGGTGAACGCTTTTTGTTGCCCCATTTCGTTGTTAGGGTAATGAGGCAGAGTAATAAATACTGAAAAAACTGATAACAGAAGAATGCTAAAAATGTATTCATAAATTAATACTTTTAGCTAACAAATATTATTTAAAACTTAGGGTAACTACAGGGTAACAAAACAATTGTTGCCCCCAAATTTTGTGGCCTGCCTCTACACTTGATTCCCTGAATAGGGACACAAGAACTTAAAAAACACTGACATCGCATATTGCAAATTCAGTGATGAATAGTACCACAGGGTTTCTACGAAGGTTTCCAGGGATTTTGATTAGCTGATTTCCTGATTAGCCAGATTTTTTTCTTATTTGCATGAAAGCTTCGTTTCCAGTTGCAAGAGCAATAAAACAACAAAAAAGTCTCCGAAAACTGCTCAAGATTATGCATTGAGTGTCAGGAGTGTACATATACAAACACATGCCAATAATATCCCTTTCTTTAGGGCCAGTGGTCAGTGAATTGTTTTTTCTTTTTGAAAAAGTTATTTTAAATTTTTGGAAAAACTAAAAAATGGGATGGCTGCAAAGCTGCTTTGGACTACGTCTATGGGTACATATTTCCTAATGGTACAGCCCGAATGTAAGCTTCCACGTACAGGCTATTACAGCCAATTTGATAGTATTCAAGCTATAACTGACAGTTTTAAGTGAAACAAGAAAACTTTAGTCTTGACCATCTATGCAACAGAAGACTATCCTCGGTTCCCACACAGTAGTTCCTAATACTCCTATTCCACAATTAATTTTTTTAATTTTTTTTATCAATCGCCAAAACAAAATCGTATCGCCTTGCTCTCTGGTCGATTTTCGTACTAGAATATTGTCAACCTTGCACCAAGCACATGTTATTTTTTTCCTGATGAGACTGAAAATTTACCTCGTCTTTCTTATTCCAAAAATAGCCAAATATTCCTGGAATTAAGGATGAAAAATCGTGGCAGATGTGTTCTTCACAACCAACCTATGCTTTCACGAAATACACGTTTCAGAAGAATGAACATTTACAAAAATCAGTATGAAAAAGACAGGAAAAGTAGCGAGTGTATAGTTAGGGTAGGATGCGCATGATACAAGAATTTTCTTAGGTAAGTCAAAACTTTAGCAGGATAAACTTTATTGAGGCGTTAAAATTATCAACATAAAGGGCGCTGTTTTGTATTTAATGGCGCTGGTGCCTACGCCACAGCTTCAAGAGCGTTTATTTACGGCAGTATTTTTCTTGTGATTATGTTTTAGGTGAACTTTAAGTTTGCCCTTAATGATCATGGTTTGTCTTGTTGTTCGTTGTAATTAAGAAGAAGTTCCTTAATGAAAAATACATGTATGAAGTTAAGTTAAAGCTGGGTCTATTTTTGACATCCACTGTGTCCTCACAATGATGCGCTAACCCTGCGTTGGAGAGCGCATATCAAACCCTATGCTGAAGTAATGCGTTAAATATGAAGAAATAAAATAAACTGAATTAAAAAGTTGTGAATTGATTTTTTAAAATTTATGGACACATAGATTTTAAAAAAGCCATTTTGTATAAATGGCTAAGAAGCTAAAAAACAGCAAACATTTATATATAGCTATAGTTATTTTTCTAAAACACAACAAATTTTACGAGCAAGCTATTAACAAATTTTCACCAATATAAAAACAAACCAATGAATAAGATATATATTTAATGTTTTTTCTTGTTGCGAATGGTAAATAAAGCACACAAAAATGTCGTTGCGAAGTTTCATTCACACAAAAAACATGCTTTTCATGAGGAAAATAAGTTGTGCTAAATTCTTCTCAGGTACTCTATAACATTCTCTATGAGGGGTCATGTTTAACATAAACCGCATGATAATGTGAAAACAAGCTGTTATTAACGTGATTTATCATGTGATTAAAAATGTGACCGGAGCCCAGGCTAAACAGAAAATAAGCGTTATGTACCAATAACCGTGGACAATGGTCTATTATGAAATAATCATTTATGCCAGTTGTGTACACGGAAGCTTACATTGAAACTGTAATTTAAGGAAAGACAACGGAAAGGACCAGAAAAACCTCTGGGCATGCATACTTAAAATGTTTACATAATGTGAACATAAAATTTTCTTGTCTGTTCAATTCCAGGCAAAGTAGAATCGAGTTCAACTTTTTCTTTGTGTTTTGCTTGGAAACGACAGGTAGAAAATTAGTTAGTCAATCAGATTATTTATTTTTTGAGAATTGCGCATATTGAATGCATTTTCAATCTTATATTCCGAAAAATCTATAAATTAGCGAAAATAGCAAATTTGGCCTTTTATTTATTGTCAGGATACGTGTATATATTATGGAACTTTGTAAACATTCACAACACTCATCTATGTGGTATGGCAGTTCTCCCTGATATTTTATGATTACCAGACATATAGGTTTTACTTGTTAGGGTGCTTGGCTGCTGGGTATTGGACACTGCATATTTTAATTTGGGAGCGACATGAGATCTGAGTTTGTCCTGGATTCCTACCTGACAAACTTATAGGCATCAAACACAAACTTTCTTCAATATAAGAACATTTTGTGTATATATCTTAAAGAGTTCAGGAGTTTTTTCGATCAGAGTTTTTCTAATAAAATCAGCAAGGTTTAGATGTTAAGCTACCTAGCTATATAGCTATATTGTGTTTATTCTATATAGACCTTTTTGAATGTTTTTCCGCAGCAAGTCCATCTGGCTCTAACAACTGCGTGGCAGGCAGAAAGTTCTTTTCCAGCCCATAGATGAATTCCAGCGTGACGTCATTTGTTTACATTTTCAGCGGTAAGCTCCTTCGGCTTTGGCATTTGCGTGGCACGCAAATGCCAAAGCCGAAGGAGCTTACCGCTGAAAATGTAAACAACGGAATTCATCTATTTCTTTCTATGGAAACATTTTTGAGGTGTAGATCGATAACTTCTGATTGACATATATTCATATAAAGTCGTAATGATACCTTTGTGCGAAGAAACAGACTAAAAAAGACCTCACTTCACCTAGCACCCGCATCTTTTTGCCTGCCAAGCAAATGTTAAAGCCGAAAGGGCTTACCGCAGAAAATGTAAAAATTCAAAAAGGTCTATTCCCAACTATCCTTCTAAAAATGTCAATAAAAAATGTAATAATAGCTTTTAAAACAAATTTCGAAAAGGAAAAGCTAGCCAAAGTAATTAAAATGTACAAAACTACTTAGTATTAAACTGGAAATGCTTTAACTGCCTAAAATTGATTGGCAATTTAGCTTGTGTTTTGATTTCTCGCGGTTACATCTCGCTAAAGCTACGAGATCAATCACTCAAAACCTTGTTCCAATATATAATAAAAAAAACTTCTATACACAAACCAGCCATATGTAGAAACAGATTATTATTCTACTTATTATAAATATATTTTTTATTCACCTTCTTATCAGTGTGACATTGACAGTATTATGAGCATGGATTGTCAAGTCCAAGTATAGTTGTTCTGCAAAATTTTCTTTCAAAGTAACAACAACAGCAAGGTACATAATTGCCCGCGTGTTAAGCGCGGGCAAGCGGTGATTAAAAATAAAAATTACTCGCGCGATGTTAGAAAGGATACCTGTCTCTCTTCCCTGCTTTCGCTATTGCCCTGTATTTTTTTTGTGCGCTCTCTTTTTTTCCCCTTCCCTTATCAAACAATATCAAGAAAGGAAAAATGATGAGTTTGGTTTACTAGACTAGCGCGATGTATGTGTCGCTTTGTACTTGAAGTTATACCCAGAGGAGATTAATTTGATGATAAAAAACAGCTCTGGATTTTTACAAATATTTCTAGAGATAATATTTATCTTCTTGTTATTACTGTCACGTTTTTATAGAAACCAAGCAAAAGTGTAGTCTGAGTTTACTAAACTTTTTCATGATCTTATTCGTTTTCTTAAAAACGTGATTTAAAAAAAAAAAACGTGAACAGTAGCGGATACATTGGGAAGCATACCTGTCTCTCTTCCTTGCTTTTGCTATTGCCCTTTTTTACGCTTTCGCAGTATTCGCTACTCTGAAAAGCTTGTCTTCACCATAGTCCATAAAAATATATAGATAGATATATTTCGCCTATAATAAAAAGCTTACATGTGCGCTAATTGTATGTTTACAATAAAATGGCAGGAGCAAGTAGAAGGCGTTGATCCTTATCACCAGGCCCCTATTTGTTGAGTCTTATTGCTAATAATTGTTATGGTAATAAAAACCATATATATGAAATATACATAATCAAATTAAATTCACCAAGTGGAATATTTTAATCGTAATGATTTTAAGCATATTGATTGGCTGGTGGAAATTTCCATCTTTCAGGGACGATTTATGCCAACCAATCAGAATCTTTTATTAGTTTTTGTCCCGGTGGATAAAAACTAATAAGGTGGTTCCCCAATAAAAAATCTATGTTTTTTGGAATTTCAAAAGTACTTCATTCTGATGCAAAATTTATCAGTGAATTCAAAAATGACAAATACATGGCATGGAAAGTTCTAAAAAAGAAGTTAGGAGCATTTTTCTTGACCTTGGCATGATTTTTTGTCCTTAGCAACACCCTTAGCAACAAGCATTTAGGCTGTTTTTCTTAACGGATTTGCGTGAATTTTACGGGAGAAATTGTGTACTATTCAGCACATTACAAACAATTTTTATTGCTAATGTTACGTAATGCAAGGTCAAAAGGCCAAAGAGCTGGGCCCCAGTTATTTTTGTTAAAAACACGTATTGCTATTTGACTTTGCTCAAACTTATTACTTTATACAACCGTTTTAATCTTCTGTACACGGTCTAAAGGATGTGTTTGTAGGTTTATTACTTTGGTTCGTGGGTTTGTATATTGTACTATATTTTATTAGCAGCCAAATTTGGTATGAGGATGAAATGCAAAAATTATTTAAAAATGCTTTCCACAAGAATTTAAACTCGACGCCTACGCATATACATACCATATCAACAGAATTAACAAGATTAATAGGTATTTGTTTTTACCCGTTGACATTATGGGTTTTTTTTAACAGAATACGACGCCAAATAATCGCTTTTATCTAGCCTACTTATATTACCCGTCATCAGGAAAATTTAAATATGTCCAGTTTATTTCTTAAAAACAGCTTGTGGTGAAATTTTAGGATTTCTCATACCTTAACTTAACGGAATAAAATTTCGCGAGAATAAAATTTCGCGAGAATTAAATTTCGCGAGAATAAAATTTCGCGAGAATAAAATTTCGCGAGAATTAAATTTCGCGAGAATTAAATTTCGCGGGAATTAAATTTCATAGCTCTAATCGCCACTGTCGTCATTTTACGAAAATATGTTCTCACGAATTTTTGTCAATTTCGTCATTTGTGAAAATAAATTCTCGCGAAATTTATCTTTAGCAAAATGTGGGCGTAGTAACTCGTTGTGTTCCTGTAGATTCTCCAATTTTGACACTGCTCTCACTTTATTTATATAAATTTTAATAACCGATATAATTTTAATGATAAAAGCGTATTGGAGACACCCCTTCGTAAGTTGTGAAAGCATTGGTTCCATAAAAAAAAGATAAAAGACAATTTTGTGAATGTTATTTTTTACTGCATATAAAGTACTGATAAATGTGTTCTTTTGGTTATTTCACTCTGGAGATCCAATGCACTTTTCGTAACTTTTGGTTATATTTTTTTATATTTGAAGACTACATAAAGTATGGTACATAAATTTTACCATTTCGTTTTTTTTATCGTAACTACCTTTTCACGCCAGCAATGATAATTTCACAAATTTTTTGGTGTGATTTCTAACTATTGTTTATACGCCTTCGGAATATGCTCATAACAGAGTTCAAATTACCTTAAGAAAATTTACGCGAGTTTTTGTCAATTTTGCGAAAATTAGTTTCCGTGAAAATTATTGGAAAACTCGCTGTTCGCGAAATTCGCAAAAATTAATTACCGCGAAATTTTGATATTTTCTTTTATTTTTGAAACTGTATGTGTAATAGAAATGTGAATTTCAAAGTTAGCAGTTTATTTTTATGTCTCCTAAAAGCTCTTGAAAAACGGTATAAATTTGAAAATTTGCGAACATTAGCTCTTGCCAAATATTAGGACTTGATAACTTTAAAAAAAAATTCTTGCAAAAATTAGTTCTCGCGAAAATACATTCTAAAAGTGTTTCCACCAAATAAGAATTTCCAGTGCAACCTCGTCCCAGCGCTTGTTAGGCCGTCGAAATATAAAAAGCTTAACAAGCCCTGGGGTTGGCCACAGTGGAAATTTCGTTAAGTGAACACTTTACGTCGTGACTCTTACGTGTTGTTATTTAAATACTGTTGAGGCGAACTCGTATATTTGGCCTAAAAATCTAGCGTTATCAAAAATCCTTTTAACAACAGAATGAAAATTTATCTCCAATGCGACAGTTTCCTGTCGTCAAATTTGGCGATACTTTAGCCAGGAGACTCAGCAATTTTTTTTACCACAAGGAAATTGGACTAGTTAAGGTTTGAAAAATTACTTTGATTTGGAAACGAAATTTCTGCGGTGTGAATACTGTCCGCACTTTTTGATTGGTTACGTCTATTGTTCTTTGCTTACGTGATCATTATTTGTTATTGATGGAGCGACGGAATAAAATACATGTTCGAAGCTCTTTAGATTCATGCGAAGACACTCGTGATATATCAACGATCACCCTCACGAAGCTCATGAGAAAGATTTTCACCTCGCTCTTTCCTTTTTCACTAAAGATTTTTTGGACTCCAAAACGTCGTGTTCGCTTTTTGGTTCATTGTTGACGCCTTCTACGACGGCGAATATCCAACGCAACAGTATCATTTCTATCGCTAAAAATGTGTCGTCTGGTGGGAACCAAACCTTAATGGCACCGTGTATGAAAATCATTTGTTTATTGTAGACATCCACAAATCGCCGTCTCCTGTAATGTTTTCGTCTACACACTACGCCATTGTATTAACAACTTAAAAATACGTCGTGACAAGAGACATTAATTTTTGCTTTTTTGCTAGGTGACGAAAATGTTCAACAGCGAAATTTTTTTCCCGACGAAATTAATAACCGACTAATATTTTTGGCCGACGAATATTTTTATCCCACGAATTTTATCCCCGGAGATGTTTTTTTTGTTTAATTCAGAGATTATTTTTTGCATGAAAGACGTCAAAAGGAAGAACTAATTTTAAAAATGAATTATTTAAGCTTCAATAGCATTGAAGTGATGGACATCATTGAAGAAGAAAATCTCTCAATTGAAACAAATGTTGATGAGGAACTAACTTCAAACACGGTAAGTAAAAACGCGGGTTGTATTGTAATTAATAAGTGATGACAAATAAGAAGAAGATATGAAATATTAAAATAAAGTCTTTTTCTACATATATCCGGACGAATAATTTCGTTGGGTTTTTCACCGATAAAGTAGCGCGTTAGAAAAGTTTCAATCCTACAAAAGAATTAATTTGTGTATGTTATTGCATCACTGGTGAGCAGTTTATCAGACATGCGCACAATTACTAGCAACAAGTTGTTCCCCGTGACCTCACAAACATGGCTGACAAGATTTATTGCTCATATGTCGTTTCTTATACCATTTGATATATAAGTTATAGATAGGTTCGGAGTCAAATAAACTGCTGCACTGTCATGTATGATCATCATTTAAACATATGCCAGAGAATAGAGGGAATTTTATAATAAAACATAATTTTAGCTTCGCACGTAATTAAAACAATTAACTAAAAATTCCGATATTTCGCAGAATTTAATAGCAGCAATTTTTCTAAAAATTGCGAATCCGAATTTTCTTTTTACTAAATTAACTGACAATTATGTATCAGTTGCAATAGGGTCTATATTACAATTTTTTGGTGTTCTTCCAAACAGATAGCAGAAACTTGTATTAGTTTTGTCGAAAAAAGTAATTCCTCACTAGACTTTCTTTCTAAAGCAACAACACCAAAGAAAAATCTGCAATAGAGAAAAAAAAAACCTTAGGTGTTTGTAGCTTTTAGATTAGTAGTCACCTACAATCTAAATACTATGTACAAATTGATTAACTACCTAAAGGGGAAGAAACGTTTGTGTATAATTATTCTTAGAGGCCTCCTTCGCAGTGCATAGACTTGTTTTGGCGGCTTCGGAAATTTATGGAAAAGCAGATGTGATATACCGCTGCTATTTCTCAACTTTTTTAAACAAAAATAATTGTAATTTTTGAAATCCTCACCTGAAAATTGATAAAATGTGAAATCTTCAAATTCATACAACAAACAAACAACCTGTTACAACAGGTTTTTTAATTTTGTCCTAATTAAACTCTGCTTGAAACCGACGCTAATTAGTACAAGTCGAAAATTAAGAAGACATTGACTGTAACATTAATACCACTAAAACCAACCTCGATCCCAGGACATGTTGTCTCTTTTTGCATATCGGACGGCGAGACGAACATTTTCGTCAGACATATCAATAAAGCGCAGCGCCGATGAGAGACAAAAAGCCCTGGGAACGAGGAAAACAGCATTTTCACATGTCGGAGTAAGTTTAAAATTTATACGCACACCAATTCAATGATGTTGAATATGATCTTAGAGTCAAAACATAAAAAAATTTAAAGTTATAAAAAACATGTAATTCGGGAAACGTATATTCTTAGACAAAACAAAAGTTATGGCAATCTTAATTCGTATTAAAATATAAATATACAATATAATCATAGTAATTACTGAAACAAGAAATTATTTGGAAAAAAATAACCAGCATCTCAAATGCAATCTGATATGGAACTGTAATATTTTGACATGAATGTTTAAACATGAATGTTTAAGTTCAAGAAAGATGGCGGACGGACGTGTGTGTGTGTTTTTATTAATTTTATTATTGTTAATGGCTGGGGATATTGAAAAATGTCCAGGTCCATGGAAAGAACAAGATTTTACAATTGTGCACCAGAATATTCGAGGTTTGTCAAGTAAATTGGAATTATTAACTTACTTTATTAAAAATCATAACATCAAGATTTTTGGAGTAACAGAAACTTTGTTAAATGATTCTTTACCTACGTCGTTTATTAATATTTCTGGATATACATTTGAACGGAGAGACCGTGTTTCGCAGGGAGGAGGAGTTGGCGCTTACATTAGCAACAGCTTAAATTATGTTAGAAGACTCGATTTGGAAACTTATGATATCGAATGCATTTGGTTAGAAATATTTTCCGATTACACTAAGTCTTTTATTGTTGGTATACTTTATCGACCACCGAATACCTCAAAACACCTCAGTAAAAACTTTAACAATAATTTTCAAAAAACTTTAACAAAAATAAATAACGGAAACAAAGAACTCATAATACTGGGAGACATTAACTGTAATTATCTTATAAAAAATAACAATAAACCGTTGAAAGATTTACTATCATTAAATGGCCTTATACAAACCATCAAGGGACCAACAAGAATTACGGACACCACTGAGTCGCTTATTGACGTTATTTGACAACAAAACCCGAGAATCTAATGGAAATTAAAATCGTTTCAACCGCGCTGAGTGATCATTATGCCATTGGGTGCAAAAGAAAACTTAATAACATTAAACAACAGTATGAAACAATAAAATGTAGAGATTATTCAAATTACAATTCTAGTGAATTATCTCGCGATTTGAGTAATGAAAACTGGGATTCAGTTTATGCTGAACGAAATCCTAATAACGCCTGGGATACATTGAGAGATATTGTAAGTCGGAATTTCAACAAGCATGCCCCAAATATTACCAAAAAAGTCAAAGGTAAAAAATCACCATGGTTGACACGTGATATAAAATTGGAAATGAATTACCGAGACACGTTGAACAGAAAGTTTCGTAAATCAAGAACTTCCACTGACTTTGAAAAATTCAAGAGTCAAAGAAACAAAGTAAATAACCTTGTTAGAAAGGCTAGAAACGAACATAGTAGGACACTCCTGCAGGAAACGGCAAACGATCCTAAACGATTTTGGAAAACATTGAAAAGAATTTTTCCCTTAAAAGAAAAAATCTCAACAGTTAAATCTTTTATTATTGACGGCATAAGAAACTCAAATGCAAAATCTATCGCATCACGTTTTTGTTCTTACTTCTCTACCACCGTTTCGAAACTGAAAGCCAAGGCAATGCCACTGAAAAATTTCATCTGGGCAAAACCGAAGGAAAGTAATTTGAAAACAAGTACTA
>JASGCC010003171.1:0-25050 GCA_030067915.1 Hydractinia echinata | reverse complement strand
AAGGTCAAAATCGTTCAGTCTTTAAAAAGCGATCTGCAACCCTCCTTAGAGTAGAGGAAGCTTATCAGAAAAGAGACGTCACATCGCTGAACAAGTGTAAACATATGCGGGTTACGAGAATTATGTGAATCTGCGCGAAACCGTTGTGGTAGATCTCAAACGCACTGATACCTAGTTAGAAACTCAATTAAAATGTAGTTTTTTGAAACTGTCTCTATTTTCTTCAGCGTCGTCCGTACTTAAAACCGCGGCCGCTCTAGGCAGTTCGAGGTCCCACAGTGAAACTATGGACTTGATTTATCTAAAAGTTTTAAATAAAAGTCGCTACCGACAGCGCCTCAATTGTAACCGCCTGAGTTCCAGCGTATCATGTCAAATTTAAGAAGAATGTTATTTTCTGGAGGTCCAAATTTGTGGTCATTTATCCACATTTATTAAGGTCAAAGTCCAAAATCAGTTCAAATTAATTCCCCACAGTTCAAAGTCGTTTCACTGTTAAAACGATTGCAACCTAGTTAATTCAGAAGAAATTATCGCTAATACTATGTTGGTTACGAAATATATGGATCCCTTCCTGTCGTCGACACCCGCAACCTTTATGTTTGGTAAACTCAACGGACTGTATTACCGTTCAGATTTTAGAAAAGTCAAATAAAATGCAGTAAGTAAGGAAGTTCAAAGTTTTTAAGTTTTTGTTGAAAACTGTTCTTCTCATTCTTCAGCGCGTGCTAACGGCTATGGAATTGTTCATACCCACAGTATAAAATGACTATTTATCTAAATTTTTTGTAAAAATAAAGCGCTACCCACAGCGCCCTAGTGTAATCGCTGCCTGAAGCTGATTGAGTTCCAGCACATCATGTCAAATTAGAAGAAGGGAATGTTATTTCGTTTGGAAGTCCAATTGTGTCATTTATCACATTTATAGGGGTCAATAGTGTCCAACCCAAAATTCAGCTTCAATTAAGTCCCACAGTCAATCGTTTCAGTCTAAAACGTATGCCAACCTAGTAATATCAGAAAAAAATATTCGCGCTAAATACATATTGCGTTTACGAATATTGTGTTGACGCAACCGTTTATCCAGATCGACGCGTCCTCTAGTTCTGCGGCGGAGTGATGTAACTCAAACGGACTGATACCGTTAGAAACTCAATAAAATGTTAGTTTTTGAAACCTGTCTCTATTCTTCGAGCGCGTAAACTACGGCTAGGATTGTCCCGCACCCGAGTAATTAAAAAATGACTATTTATTCTAAATTTTAAAATAAAGCTCGCTTACCACCAGCGCCCAGTGTAACCGCTGAGTTCTCCAGCAAATCATTCACAATTAAGAAGAATGTTTCATTCTTGGCAGTCCAATTTGTGTCTTTTATCACCGTTTATAGAGGTCCAAGTCCAAAATCAGTTCACATTAAGTCCCACAGTTCAATCGTTCACTGGTTAGACAGCGATGCATGACCCTAGTAAATGTCAAGAATATATCGCTCAAAATACATGGTTGGTTACGAATATGTGACCGCAACCCGTTGTATAACTCAAACGGACTGATACCGTTTAGAAAGTCATGAAATGCAGTTTTTGAAACTGTCTCTATTTCTTCAGCGCGCGCTAACGGCTAGGATTGGTCCCACAGTAAAAATGACTTATTTATCTAAATTTTTAAATAAAGCGCTACCACAGCGCCCAGTGTAATCGCTGAGTTCCAGCAATCATGTCAAATTTAAGAAGAATGTATTTCTTGGAGTCCAATTGTGTCATTTATCACATTTATAAGGTCAAAGTCCAAAATCAGTTCAATTAAGTCCCACAGTCAATCGTTTCACTGTTAAAAGAGATGCAACCTAGTAATATTCAGAGAAATACGCTAAATACATGTTGGTTACGAATATGTGACGCAACCGTTGTAAGTCGAAACGGACTGATACCGTTGGAAAGTCAATGAAATGTAGTTTATGAAACTGTCTCTATTTTTCAGCGTGCGTTAACGGCTAGGGATTGGTCCCACAGTAAAAATGACTTATTTATCTAAATTTTTAAATAAAGCGCTACCACAGACGCCCAGTGTAATTGCTGAGTTCCAGCAATCATGTCAAATTAAGAAGAATGTTATTTCTTGGAGTCCAATTGTGTCATTTATCACATTTATAAAGGTCAAAGTCCAAAAATCAGTTCAATTAAGTCCCACAGTCAATCGTTTCAGTCTTAAAAGCGATGCAACCTAGTAAGTCAGAAAAATATCGCTAAATACATGTTGGTTACGAATATGTGACGCAACCGTTGTAACTCAAACGGAACTGATACCGTTAGAAAGTCAATGAAATGTAGTTTATGAAACTGTCTCTATTTCTTTCAGCGCGCGGCTAACGGCTAGGATTGGTCCCACAGTGAAAATGACTTATTTATCTAAATTTTTAAATAAAGCGCTACCACAGCGCCCAGTGTAATCGCTGAGTTCCAGCAATCATGTCAAATTAAGAAAGAATGTTATTTCTTGGAGTCCAATTGTGTCATTTATCACATTTATAAGGTCAAAGTCCAAAATCAGTTCAATTAAGTCCCACAGTCAATCGTTTCACTGTTAAAAGCGATGCAACCTAGTAATATCAGAAAAATATCGCTAAATACATGTTGGTACGAATATGTGACGCAACCGTTGTAACTCAAACGGACTGATACCGTTAGAAAGTCAATGAAATGTAGTTTTTGAAACTGTCTCTATTTTTCAGCGTGCGTTAACGGCTAGGATTGGTCCCACAGTGGAAAATGACTTATTTATCTAAATTTTTAAATAAAGCGCTACCACAGCGCCCAGTGTAATTGCTGAGTTCCAGCAATCATGTCAAATTAAGAAGAATGTTATTTCTTGGAGTCCAATTGTGTCATTTATCACATTTATAAGGTCAAAGTCCAAAATCAGTTCAATTAAGTCCCACAGTCAATCGTTTCAGTCTTAAAAGCGATGCAACCTAGTAATATCAGAAAAATATCGCTAAATACATGTTGGTACGAATATGTGACGCAACCGTTGTAACTCAAACGGACTGATACCGTTAGAAACTCAATGAAATGTAGTTTTTGAAACTGTCTCTATTTCTTCAGCGCGTGCTAACGGCTAGGATTGGTCCCAGAGTAAAAAATGACTTATTTATCTAAATTTTTAAATAAAGCGCTACCACAGCGCCCAGTGTAATCGCTGAGTTCCAGCAATCATGTCAAATTAAGAAGAATGTTATTTCTTGGAGTCCAATTGTGTCATTTATCACATTTATAAGGTCAAAGTCCAAAATCAGTTCAATTAAGTCCCACAGTCAATCGTTTCACTGTTAAAAGCGATGCAACCTAGTAATATCAGAGAAATATCGCTAAATACATGTTGGTACGAATATATGACGCAACCGTTGTAACTCAAACGGACTGATACCGTTAGAAAGTCAATGAAATGTAGTTTTTGAAACTGTCTCTATTTCTTCAGCGCGCGCTAACGGCTAGGATTGGTCCCACAGTATAAAATGACTTATTTATCTAAATTTTTAAATAAAGCGCTACCACAGCGCCCAGTGTAATCGCTGAGTTCCAGCAATCATGTCAAATTAAGAAGAATGTTATTTCTTGGAGTCCAATTGTGTCATTTATCACATTTATAAGGTCAAAGTCCAAAATCAGTTCAATTAAGTCCCACAGTCAATCGTTTCACTGTTAAAAGCGATGCAACCTAGTAATATCAGAGAAATATCGCTAAATACATGTTGGTACGAATATGTGACGCAACCGTTGTAACTCAAACGGACTGATACCGTTAGAAACTCAATGAAATGTAGTTTTTGAAACTGTCTCTATTTCTTCAGCGCGCGCTAACGGCTAGGATTGGTCCCACAGTAAAAAATGACTTATTTATCTAAATTTTTAAATAAAGCGCTACCACAGCGCCCAGTGTAATCGCTGAGTTCCAGCAATCATGTCAAATTAAGAAGAATGTTATTTCTTGGAGTCCAATTGTGTCATTTATCACATTTATAAGGTCAAAGTCCAAAATCAGTTCAATTAAGTCCCACAGTCAATCGTTTCACTGTTAAAAGCGATGCAACCTAGTAATATCAGAAAAATATCGCTAAATACATGTTGGTACGAATATGTGACGCAACCGTTGTAACTCAAACGGACTGATACCGTTAGAAAGTCAATGAAATGTAGTTTTTGAAACTGTCTCTATTTCTTCAGCGCGCGCTAACGGCTAGGATTGGTCCCACAGTAAAAAATGACTTATTTATCTAAATTTTTAAATAAAGCGCTACCACAGCGCCCAGTGTAATCGCTGAGTTCCAGCAATCATGTCAAATTAAGAAGAATGTTATTTCTTGGAGTCCAATTGTGTCATTTATCACATTTATAAGGTCAAAGTCCAAAATCAGTTCAATTAAGTCCCACAGTCAATCGTTTCACTGTTAAAAGCGATGCAACCTAGTAATATCAGAAAAATATCGCTAAATACATGTTGGTACGAATATGTGACGCAACCGTTGTAACTCAAACGGACTGATACCGTTAGAAAGTCAATGAAATGTAGTTTTTGAAACTGTCTCTATTTCTTCAGCGCGCGCTAACGGCTAGGATTGGTCCCACAGTAAAAAATGACTTATTTATCTAAATTTTTAAATAAAGCGCTACCACAGCGCCCAGTGTAATCGCTGAGTTCCAGCAATCATGTCAAATTAAGAAGAATGTTATTTCTTGGAGTCCAATTGTGTCATTTATCACATTTATAAGGTCAAAGTCCAAAATCAGTTCAATTAAGTCCCACAGTCAATCGTTTCACTGTTAAAAGCGATGCAACCTAGTAATATCAGAAAAATATCGCTAAATACATGTTGGTACGAATATGTGACGCAACCGTTGTAACTCAAACGGACTGATACCGTTAGAAAGTCAATGAAATGTAGTTTTTGAAACTGTCTCTATTTCTTCAGCGCGCGCTAACGGCTAGGATTGGTCCCACAGTAAAAAATGACTTATTTATCTAAATTTTTAAATAAAGCGCTACCACAGCGCCCAGTGTAATCGCTGAGTTCCAGCAATCATGTCAAATTAAGAAGAATGTTATTTCTTGGAGTCCAATTGTGTCATTTATCACATTTATAAGGTCAAAGTCCAAAATCAGTTCAATTAAGTCCCACAGTCAATCGTTTCACTGTTAAAAGCGATGCAACCTAGTAATATCAGAAAAATATCGCTAAATACATGTTGGTACGAATATGTGACGCAACCGTTGTAACTCAAACGGACTGATACCGTTAGAAAGTCAATGAAATGTAGTTTTTGAAACTGTCTCTATTTCTTCAGCGCGCGCTAACGGCTAGGATTGGTCCCACAGTAAAAAATGACTTATTTATCTAAATTTTTAAATAAAGCGCTACCACAGCGCCCAGTGTAATCGCTGAGTTCCAGCAATCATGTCAAATTAAGAAGAATGTTATTTCTTGGAGTCCAATTGTGTCATTTATCACATTTATAAGGTCAAAGTCCAAAATCAGTTCAATTAAGTCCCACAGTCAATCGTTTCACTGTTAAAAGCGATGCAACCTAGTAATATCAGAAAAATATCGCTAAATACATGTTGGTACGAATATGTGACGCAACCGTTGTAACTCAAACGGACTGATACCGTTAGAAAGTCAATGAAATGTAGTTTTTGAAACTGTCTCTATTTCTTCAGCGCGCGCTAACGGCTAGGATTGGTCCCACAGTAAAAATGACTTATTTATCTAAATTTTTAAATAAAGCGCTACCACAGCGCCCAGTGTAATCGCTGAGTTCCAGCAATCATGTCAAATTAAGAAGAATGTTATTTCTTGGAGTCCAATTGTGTCATTTATCACATTTATAAGGTCAAAGTCCAAAATCAGTTCAATTAAGTCCCACAGTCAATCGTTTCACTGTTAAAAGCGATGCAACCTAGTAATATCAGAAAAATATCGCTAAATACATGTTGGTACGAATATGTGACGCAACCGTTGTAACTCAAACGGACTGATACCGTTAGAAAGTCAATGAAATGTAGTTTTTGAAACTGTCTCTATTTCTTCAGCGCGCGCTAACGGCTAGGATTGGTCCCACAGTAAAAAATGACTTATTTATCTAAATTTTTAAATAAAGCGCTACCACAGCGCCCAGTGTAATCGCTGAGTTCCAGCAATCATGTCAAATTAAGAAGAATGTTATTTCTTGGAGTCCAATTGTGTCATTTATCACATTTATAAGGTCAAAGTCCAAAATCAGTTCAATTAAGTCCCACAGTCAATCGTTTCACTGTTAAAAGCGATGCAACCTAGTAATATCAGAAAAATATCGCTAAATACATGTTGGTACGAATATGTGACGCAACCGTTGTAACTCAAACGGACTGATACCGTTAGAAAGTCAATGAAATGTAGTTTTTGAAACTGTCTCTATTTCTTCAGCGCGCGCTAACGGCTAGGATTGGTCCCACAGTAAAAAATGACTTATTTATCTAAATTTTTAAATAAAGCGCTACCACAGCGCCCAGTGTAATCGCTGAGTTCCAGCAATCATGTCAAATTAAGAAGAATGTTATTTCTTGGAGTCCAATTGTGTCATTTATCACATTTATAAGGTCAAAGTCCAAAATCAGTTCAATTAAGTCCCACAGTCAATCGTTTCACTGTTAAAAGCGATGCAACCTAGTAATATCAGAAAAATATCGCTAAATACATGTTGGTACGAATATGTGACGCAACCGTTGTAACTCAAACGGACTGATACCGTTAGAAAGTCAATGAAATGTAGTTTTTGAAACTGTCTCTATTTTTTCAGCGCGCGCTAACGGCTAGGATTGGTCCCACAGTAAAAAATGACTTATTTATCTAAATTTTTAAATAAAGCGCTACCACAGCGCCCAGTGTAATCGCTGAGTTCCAGCAATCATGTCAAATTAAGAAGAATGTTATTTCTTGGAGTCCAATTGTGTCATTTATCACATTTATAAGGTCAAAGTCCAAAATCAGTTCAATTAAGTCCCACAGTCAATCGTTTCACTGTTAAAAGCGATGCAACCTAGTAATATCAGAAAAATATCGCTAAATACATGTTGGTACGAATATGTGACGCAACCGTTGTAACTCAAACGGACTGATACCGTTAGAAAGTCAATGAAATGTAGTTTTTGAAACTGTCTCTATTTCTTCAGCGCGCGCTAACGGCTAGGATTGGTCCCACAGTAAAAATGACTTATTTATCTAAATTTTTAAATAAAGCGCTACCACAGCGCCCAGTGTAATCGCTGAGTTCCAGCAATCATGTCAAATTAAGAAGAATGTTATTTCTTGGAGTCCAATTGTGTCATTTATCACATTTATAAGGTCAAAGTCCAAAATCAGTTCAATTAAGTCCCACAGTCAATCGTTTCACTGTTAAAAGCGATGCAACCTAGTAATATCAGAAAAATATCGCTAAATACATGTTGGTACGAATATGTGACGCAACCGTTGTAACTCAAACGGACTGATACCGTTAGAAAGTCAATGAAATGTAGTTTTTGAAACTGTCTCTATTTCTTCAGCGCGCGCTAACGGCTAGGATTGGTCCCACAGTAAAAAATGACTTATTTATCTAAATTTTTAAATAAAGCGCTACCACAGCGCCCAGTGTAATCGCTGAGTTCCAGCAATCATGTCAAATTAAGAAGAATGTTATTTCTTGGAGTCCAATTGTGTCATTTATCACATTTATAAGGTCAAAGTCCAAAATCAGTTCAATTAAGTCCCACAGTCAATCGTTTCACTGTTAAAAGCGATGCAACCTAGTAATATCAGAAAAATATCGCTAAATACATGTTGGTACGAATATGTGACGCAACCGTTGTAACTCAAACGGACTGATACCGTTAGAAAGTCAATGAAATGTAGTTTTTGAAACTGTCTCTATTTCTTCAGCGCGCGCTAACGGCTAGGATTGGTCCCACAGTAAAAAATGACTTATTTATCTAAATTTTTAAATAAAGCGCTACCACAGCGCCCAGTGTAATCGCTGAGTTCCAGCAATCATGTCAAATTAAGAAGAATGTTATTTCTTGGAGTCCAATTGTGTCATTTATCACATTTATAAGGTCAAAGTCCAAAATCAGTTCAATTAAGTCCCACAGTCAATCGTTTCACTGTTAAAAGCGATGCAACCTAGTAATATCAGAAAAATATCGCTAAATACATGTTGGTACGAATATGTGACGCAACCGTTGTAACTCAAACGGACTGATACCGTTAGAAAGTCAATGAAATGTAGTTTTTGAAACTGTCTCTATTTCTTCAGCGCGCGCTAACGGCTAGGATTGGTCCCACAGTAAAAAATGACTTATTTATCTAAATTTTTAAATAAAGCGCTACCACAGCGCCCAGTGTAATCGCTGAGTTCCAGCAATCATGTCAAATTAAGAAGAATGTTATTTCTTGGAGTCCAATTGTGTCATTTATCACATTTATAAGGTCAAAGTCCAAAATCAGTTCAATTAAGTCCCACAGTCAATCGTTTCACTGTTAAAAGCGATGCAACCTAGTAATATCAGAAAAATATCGCTAAATACATGTTGGTACGAATATGTGACGCAACCGTTGTAACTCAAACGGACTGATACCGTTAGAAAGTCAATGAAATGTAGTTTTTGAAACTGTCTCTATTTCTTCAGCGCGCGCTAACGGCTAGGATTGGTCCCACAGTAAAAAATGACTTATTTATCTAAATTTTTAAATAAAGCGCTACCACAGCGCCCAGTGTAATCGCTGAGTTCCAGCAATCATGTCAAATTAAGAAGAATGTTATTTCTTGGAGTCCAATTGTGTCATTTATCACATTTATAAGGTCAAAGTCCAAAATCAGTTCAATTAAGTCCCACAGTCAATCGTTTCACTGTTAAAAGCGATGCAACCTAGTAATATCAGAAAAATATCGCTAAATACATGTTGGTACGAATATGTGACGCAACCGTTGTAACTCAAACGGACTGATACCGTTAGAAAGTCAATGAAATGTAGTTTTTGAAACTGTCTCTATTTCTTCAGCGCGCGCTAACGGCTAGGATTGGTCCCACAGTAAAAAATGACTTATTTATCTAAATTTTTAAATAAAGCGCTACCACAGCGCCCAGTGTAATCGCTGAGTTCCAGCAATCATGTCAAATTAAGAAGAATGTTATTTCTTGGAGTCCAATTGTGTCATTTATCACATTTATAAGGTCAAAGTCCAAAATCAGTTCAATTAAGTCCCACAGTCAATCGTTTCACTGTTAAAAGCGATGCAACCTAGTAATATCAGAAAAATATCGCTAAATACATGTTGGTACGAATATGTGACGCAACCGTTGTAACTCAAACGGACTGATACCGTTAGAAAGTCAATGAAATGTAGTTTTTGAAACTGTCTCTATTTCTTCAGCGCGCGCTAACGGCTAGGATTGGTCCCACAGTAAAAATGACTTATTTATCTAAATTTTTAAATAAAGCGCTACCACAGCGCCCAGTGTAATCGCTGAGTTCCAGCAATCATGTCAAATTAAGAAGAATGTTATTTCTTGGAGTCCAATTGTGTCATTTATCACATTTATAAGGTCAAAGTCCAAAATCAGTTCAATTAAGTCCCACAGTCAATCGTTTCACTGTTAAAAGCGATGCAACCTAGTAATATCAGAAAAATATCGCTAAATACATGTTGGTACGAATATGTGACGCAACCGTTGTAACTCAAACGGACTGATACCGTTAGAAAGTCAATGAAATGTAGTTTTTGAAACTGTCTCTATTTCTTCAGCGCGCGCTAACGGCTAGGATTGGTCCCACAGTAAAAAATGACTTATTTATCTAAATTTTTAAATAAAGCGCTACCACAGCGCCCAGTGTAATCGCTGAGTTCCAGCAATCATGTCAAATTAAGAAGAATGTTATTTCTTGGAGTCCAATTGTGTCATTTATCACATTTATAAGGTCAAAGTCCAAAATCAGTTCAATTAAGTCCCACAGTCAATCGTTTCACTGTTAAAAGCGATGCAACCTAGTAATATCAGAAAAATATCGCTAAATACATGTTGGTACGAATATGTGACGCAACCGTTGTAACTCAAACGGACTGATACCGTTAGAAAGTCAATGAAATGTAGTTTTTGAAACTGTCTCTATTTCTTCAGCGCGCGCTAACGGCTAGGATTGGTCCCACAGTAAAAATGACTTATTTATCTAAATTTTTAAATAAAGCGCTACCACAGCGCCCAGTGTAATCGCTGAGTTCCAGCAATCATGTCAAATTAAGAAGAATGTTATTTCTTGGAGTCCAATTGTGTCATTTATCACATTTATAAGGTCAAAGTCCAAAATCAGTTCAATTAAGTCCCACAGTCAATCGTTTCACTGTTAAAAGCGATGCAACCTAGTAATATCAGAAAATATCGCTAAATACATGTTGGTACGAATATGTGACGCAACCGTTGTAACTCAAACGGACTGATACCGTTAGAAAGTCAATGAAATGTAGTTTTTGAAACTGTCTCTATTTCTTCAGCGCGCGCTAACGGCTAGGATTGGTCCCACAGTAAAAAATGACTTATTTATCTAAATTTTTAAATAAAGCGCTACCACAGCGCCCAGTGTAATCGCTGAGTTCCAGCAATCATGTCAAATTAAGAAGAATGTTATTTCTTGGAGTCCAATTGTGTCATTTATCACATTTATAAGGTCAAAGTCCAAAATCAGTTCAATTAAGTCCCACAGTCAATCGTTTCACTGTTAAAAGCGATGCAACCTAGTAATATCAGAAAATATCGCTAAATACATGTTGGTACGAATATGTGACGCAACCGTTGTAACTCAAACGGACTGATACCGTTAGAAAGTCAATGAAATGTAGTTTTTGAAACTGTCTCTATTTCTTCAGCGCGCGCTAACGGCTAGGATTGGTCCCACAGTAAAAAATGACTTATTTATCTAAATTTTTAAATAAAGCGCTACCACAGCGCCCAGTGTAATCGCTGAGTTCCAGCAATCATGTCAAATTAAGAAGAATGTTATTTCTTGGAGTCCAATTGTGTCATTTATCACATTTATAAGGTCAAAGTCCAAAATCAGTTCAATTAAGTCCCACAGTCAATCGTTTCACTGTTAAAAGCGATGCAACCTAGTAATATCAGAAAAATATCGCTAAATACATGTTGGTACGAATATGTGACGCAACCGTTGTAACTCAAACGGACTGATACCGTTAGAAAGTCAATGAAATGTAGTTTTTGAAACTGTCTCTATTTCTTCAGCGCGCGCTAACGGCTAGGATTGGTCCCACAGTAAAAAATGACTTATTTATCTAAATTTTTAAATAAAGCGCTACCACAGCGCCCAGTGTAATCGCTGAGTTCCAGCAATCATGTCAAATTAAGAAGAATGTTATTTCTTGGAGTCCAATTGTGTCATTTATCACATTTATAAGGTCAAAGTCCAAAATCAGTTCAATTAAGTCCCACAGTCAATCGTTTCACTGTTAAAAGCGATGCAACCTAGTAATATCAGAAAAATATCGCTAAATACATGTTGGTACGAATATGTGACGCAACCGTTGTAACTCAAACGGACTGATACCGTTAGAAAGTCAATGAAATGTAGTTTTTGAAACTGTCTCTATTTCTTCAGCGCGCGCTAACGGCTAGGATTGGTCCCACAGTAAAAATGACTTATTTATCTAAATTTTTAAATAAAGCGCTACCACAGCGCCCAGTGTAATCGCTGAGTTCCAGCAATCATGTCAAATTAAGAAGAATGTTATTTCTTGGAGTCCAATTGTGTCATTTATCACATTTATAAGGTCAAAGTCCAAAATCAGTTCAATTAAGTCCCACAGTCAATCGTTTCACTGTTAAAAGCGATGCAACCTAGTAATATCAGAAAAATATCGCTAAATACATGTTGGTACGAATATGTGACGCAACCGTTGTAACTCAAACGGACTGATACCGTTAGAAAGTCAATGAAATGTAGTTTTTGAAACTGTCTCTATTTCTTCAGCGCGCGCTAACGGCTAGGATTGGTCCCACAGTAAAAAATGACTTATTTATCTAAATTTTTAAATAAAGCGCTACCACAGCGCCCAGTGTAATCGCTGAGTTCCAGCAATCATGTCAAATTAAGAAGAATGTTATTTCTTGGAGTCCAATTGTGTCATTTATCACATTTATAAGGTCAAAGTCCAAAATCAGTTCAATTAAGTCCCACAGTCAATCGTTTCACTGTTAAAAGCGATGCAACCTAGTAATATCAGAAAAATATCGCTAAATACATGTTGGTACGAATATGTGACGCAACCGTTGTAACTCAAACGGACTGATACCGTTAGAAAGTCAATGAAATGTAGTTTTTGAAACTGTCTCTATTTCTTCAGCGCGCGCTAACGGCTAGGATTGGTCCCACAGTAAAAAATGACTTATTTATCTAAATTTTTAAATAAAGCGCTACCACAGCGCCCAGTGTAATCGCTGAGTTCCAGCAATCATGTCAAATTAAGAAGAATGTTATTTCTTGGAGTCCAATTGTGTCATTTATCACATTTATAAGGTCAAAGTCCAAAATCAGTTCAATTAAGTCCCACAGTCAATCGTTTCACTGTTAAAAGCGATGCAACCTAGTAATATCAGAAAAATATCGCTAAATACATGTTGGTACGAATATGTGACGCAACCGTTGTAACTCAAACGGACTGATACCGTTAGAAAGTCAATGAAATGTAGTTTTTGAAACTGTCTCTATTTCTTCAGCGCGCGCTAACGGCTAGGATTGGTCCCACAGTAAAAAATGACTTATTTATCTAAATTTTTAAATAAAGCGCTACCACAGCGCCCAGTGTAATCGCTGAGTTCCAGCAATCATGTCAAATTAAGAAGAATGTTATTTCTTGGAGTCCAATTGTGTCATTTATCACATTTATAAGGTCAAAGTCCAAAATCAGTTCAATTAAGTCCCACAGTCAATCGTTTCACTGTTAAAAGCGATGCAACCTAGTAATATCAGAAAAATATCGCTAAATACATGTTGGTACGAATATGTGACGCAACCGTTGTAACTCAAACGGACTGATACCGTTAGAAAGTCAATGAAATGTAGTTTTTGAAACTGTCTCTATTTCTTCAGCGCGCGCTAACGGCTAGGATTGGTCCCACAGTAAAAATGACTTATTTATCTAAATTTTTAAATAAAGCGCTACCACAGCGCCCAGTGTAATCGCTGAGTTCCAGCAATCATGTCAAATTAAGAAGAATGTTATTTCTTGGAGTCCAATTGTGTCATTTATCACATTTATAAGGTCAAAGTCCAAAATCAGTTCAATTAAGTCCCACAGTCAATCGTTTCACTGTTAAAAGCGATGCAACCTAGTAATATCAGAAAAATATCGCTAAATACATGTTGGTACGAATATGTGACGCAACCGTTGTAACTCAAACGGACTGATACCGTTAGAAAGTCAATGAAATGTAGTTTTTGAAACTGTCTCTATTTCTTCAGCGCGCGCTAACGGCTAGGATTGGTCCCACAGTAAAAAATGACTTATTTATCTAAATTTTTAAATAAAGCGCTACCACAGCGCCCAGTGTAATCGCTGAGTTCCAGCAATCATGTCAAATTAAGAAGAATGTTATTTCTTGGAGTCCAATTGTGTCATTTATCACATTTATAAGGTCAAAGTCCAAAATCAGTTCAATTAAGTCCCACAGTCAATCGTTTCACTGTTAAAAGCGATGCAACCTAGTAATATCAGAAAAATATCGCTAAATACATGTTGGTACGAATATGTGACGCAACCGTTGTAACTCAAACGGACTGATACCGTTAGAAAGTCAATGAAATGTAGTTTTTGAAACTGTCTCTATTTCTTCAGCGCGCGCTAACGGCTAGGATTGGTCCCACAGTAAAAATGACTTATTTATCTAAATTTTTAAATAAAGCGCTACCACAGCGCCCAGTGTAATCGCTGAGTTCCAGCAATCATGTCAAATTAAGAAGAATGTTATTTCTTGGAGTCCAATTGTGTCATTTATCACATTTATAAGGTCAAAGTCCAAAATCAGTTCAATTAAGTCCCACAGTCAATCGTTTCACTGTTAAAAGCGATGCAACCTAGTAATATCAGAAAAATATCGCTAAATACATGTTGGTACGAATATGTGACGCAACCGTTGTAACTCAAACGGACTGATACCGTTAGAAAGTCAATGAAATGTAGTTTTTGAAACTGTCTCTATTTCTTCAGCGCGCGCTAACGGCTAGGATTGGTCCCACAGTAAAAATGACTTATTTATCTAAATTTTTAAATAAAGCGCTACCACAGCGCCCAGTGTAATCGCTGAGTTCCAGCAATCATGTCAAATTAAGAAGAATGTTATTTCTTGGAGTCCAATTGTGTCATTTATCACATTTATAAGGTCAAAGTCCAAAATCAGTTCAATTAAGTCCCACAGTCAATCGTTTCACTGTTAAAAGCGATGCAACCTAGTAATATCAGAAAAATATCGCTAAATACATGTTGGTACGAATATGTGACGCAACCGTTGTAACTCAAACGGACTGATACCGTTAGAAAGTCAATGAAATGTAGTTTTTGAAACTGTCTCTATTTCTTCAGCGCGCGCTAACGGCTAGGATTGGTCCCACAGTAAAAATGACTTATTTATCTAAATTTTTAAATAAAGCGCTACCACAGCGCCCAGTGTAATCGCTGAGTTCCAGCAATCATGTCAAATTAAGAAGAATGTTATTTCTTGGAGTCCAATTGTGTCATTTATCACATTTATAAGGTCAAAGTCCAAAATCAGTTCAATTAAGTCCCACAGTCAATCGTTTCACTGTTAAAAGCGATGCAACCTAGTAATATCAGAGAAATATCGCTAAATACATGTTGGTACGAATATGTGACGCAACCGTTGTAACTCAAACGGACTGATACCGTTAGAAAGTCAATGAAATGTAGTTTTTGAAACTGTCTCTATTTCTTCAGCGCGCGCTAACGGCTAGGATTGGTCCCACAGTAAAAAATGACTTATTTATCTAAATTTTTAAATAAAGCGCTACCACAGCGCCCAGTGTAATCGCTGAGTTCCAGCAATCATGTCAAATTAAGAAGAATGTTATTTCTTGGAGTCCAATTGTGTCATTTATCACATTTATAAGGTCAAAGTCCAAAATCAGTTCAATTAAGTCCCACAGTCAATCGTTTCACTGTTAAAAGCGATGCAACCTAGTAATATCAGAAAAATATCGCTAAATACATGTTGGTACGAATATGTGACGCAACCGTTGTAACTCAAACGGACTGATACCGTTAGAAAGTCAATGAAATGTAGTTTTTGAAACTGTCTCTATTTCTTCAGCGCGCGCTAACGGCTAGGATTGGTCCCACAGTAAAAAATGACTTATTTATCTAAATTTTTAAATAAAGCGCTACCACAGCGCCCAGTGTAATCGCTGAGTTCCAGCAATCATGTCAAATTAAGAAGAATGTTATTTCTTGGAGTCCAATTGTGTCATTTATCACATTTATAAGGTCAAAGTCCAAAATCAGTTCAATTAAGTCCCACAGTCAATCGTTTCACTGTTAAAAGCGATGCAACCTAGTAATATCAGAAAAATATCGCTAAATACATGTTGGTACGAATATGTGACGCAACCGTTGTAACTCAAACGGACTGATACCGTTAGAAAGTCAATGAAATGTAGTTTTTGAAACTGTCTCTATTTCTTCAGCGCGCGCTAACGGCTAGGATTGGTCCCACAGTAAAAATGACTTATTTATCTAAATTTTTAAATAAAGCGCTACCACAGCGCCCAGTGTAATCGCTGAGTTCCAGCAATCATGTCAAATTAAGAAGAATGTTATTTCTTGGAGTCCAATTGTGTCATTTATCACATTTATAAGGTCAAAGTCCAAAATCAGTTCAATTAAGTCCCACAGTCAATCGTTTCACTGTTAAAAGCGATGCAACCTAGTAATATCAGAAAAATATCGCTAAATACATGTTGGTACGAATATGTGACGCAACCGTTGTAACTCAAACGGACTGATACCGTTAGAAAGTCAATGAAATGTAGTTTTTGAAACTGTCTCTATTTCTTCAGCGCGCGCTAACGGCTAGGATTGGTCCCACAGTAAAAAATGACTTATTTATCTAAATTTTTAAATAAAGCGCTACCACAGCGCCCAGTGTAATCGCTGAGTTCCAGCAATCATGTCAAATTAAGAAGAATGTTATTTCTTGGAGTCCAATTGTGTCATTTATCACATTTATAAGGTCAAAGTCCAAAATCAGTTCAATTAAGTCCCACAGTCAATCGTTTCACTGTTAAAAGCGATGCAACCTAGTAATATCAGAAAAATATCGCTAAATACATGTTGGTACGAATATGTGACGCAACCGTTGTAACTCAAACGGACTGATACCGTTAGAAAGTCAATGAAATGTAGTTTTTGAAACTGTCTCTATTTCTTCAGCGCGCGCTAACGGCTAGGATTGGTCCCACAGTAAAAATGACTTATTTATCTAAATTTTTAAATAAAGCGCTACCACAGCGCCCAGTGTAATCGCTGAGTTCCAGCAATCATGTCAAATTAAGAAGAATGTTATTTCTTGGAGTCCAATTGTGTCATTTATCACATTTATAAGGTCAAAGTCCAAAATCAGTTCAATTAAGTCCCACAGTCAATCGTTTCACTGTTAAAAGCGATGCAACCTAGTAATATCAGAAAAATATCGCTAAATACATGTTGGTACGAATATATGACGCAACCGTTGTAACTCAAACGGACTGATACCGTTAGAAAGTCAATGAAATGTAGTTTTTGAAACTGTCTCTATTTCTTCAGCGCGCGCTAACGGCTAGGATTGGTCCCACAGTAAAAATGACTTATTTATCTAAATTTTTAAATAAAGCGCTACCACAGCGCCCAGTGTAATCGCTGAGTTCCAGCAATCATGTCAAATTAAGAAGAATGTTATTTCTTGGAGTCCAATTGTGTCATTTATCACATTTATAAGGTCAAAGTCCAAAATCAGTTCAATTAAGTCCCACAGTCAATCGTTTCACTGTTAAAAGCGATGCAACCTAGTAATATCAGAAAAATATCGCTAAATACATGTTGGTACGAATATGTGACGCAACCGTTGTAACTCAAACGGACTGATACCGTTAGAAAGTCAATGAAATGTAGTTTTTGAAACTGTCTCTATTTCTTCAGCGCGCGCTAACGGCTAGGATTGGTCCCACAGTAAAAATGACTTATTTATCTAAATTTTTAAATAAAGCGCTACCACAGCGCCCAGTGTAATCGCTGAGTTCCAGCAATCATGTCAAATTAAGAAGAATGTTATTTCTTGGAGTCCAATTGTGTCATTTATCACATTTATAAGGTCAAAGTCCAAAATCAGTTCAATTAAGTCCCACAGTCAATCGTTTCACTGTTAAAAGCGATGCAACCTAGTAATATCAGAAAAATATCGCTAAATACATGTTGGTACGAATATGTGACGCAACCGTTGTAACTCAAACGGACTGATACCGTTAGAAAGTCAATGAAATGTAGTTTTTGAAACTGTCTCTATTTCTTCAGCGCGCGCTAACGGCTAGGATTGGTCCCACAGTAAAAAATGACTTATTTATCTAAATTTTTAAATAAAGCGCTACCACAGCGCCCAGTGTAATCGCTGAGTTCCAGCAATCATGTCAAATTAAGAAGAATGTTATTTCTTGGAGTCCAATTGTGTCATTTATCACATTTATAAGGTCAAAGTCCAAAATCAGTTCAATTAAGTCCCACAGTCAATCGTTTCACTGTTAAAAGCGATGCAACCTAGTAATATCAGAAAAATATCGCTAAATACATGTTGGTACGAATATGTGACGCAACCGTTGTAACTCAAACGGACTGATACCGTTAGAAAGTCAATGAAATGTAGTTTTTGAAACTGTCTCTATTTCTTCAGCGCGCGCTAACGGCTAGGATTGGTCCCACAGTAAAAAATGACTTATTTATCTAAATTTTTAAATAAAGCGCTACCACAGCGCCCAGTGTAATCGCTGAGTTCCAGCAATCATGTCAAATTAAGAAGAATGTTATTTCTTGGAGTCCAATTGTGTCATTTATCACATTTATAAGGTCAAAGTCCAAAATCAGTTCAATTAAGTCCCACAGTCAATCGTTTCACTGTTAAAAGCGATGCAACCTAGTAATATCAGAAAAATATCGCTAAATACATGTTGGTACGAATATGTGACGCAACCGTTGTAACTCAAACGGACTGATACCGTTAGAAAGTCAATGAAATGTAGTTTTTGAAACTGTCTCTATTTCTTCAGCGCGCGCTAACGGCTAGGATTGGTCCCACAGTAAAAAATGACTTATTTATCTAAATTTTTAAATAAAGCGCTACCACAGCGCCCAGTGTAATCGCTGAGTTCCAGCAATCATGTCAAATTAAGAAGAATGTTATTTCTTGGAGTCCAATTGTGTCATTTATCACATTTATAAGGTCAAAGTCCAAAATCAGTTCAATTAAGTCCCACAGTCAATCGTTTCACTGTTAAAAGCGATGCAACCTAGTAATATCAGAAAAATATCGCTAAATACATGTTGGTACGAATATGTGACGCAACCGTTGTAACTCAAACGGACTGATACCGTTAGAAAGTCAATGAAATGTAGTTTTTGAAACTGTCTCTATTTCTTCAGCGCGCGCTAACGGCTAGGATTGGTCCCACAGTAAAAAATGACTTATTTATCTAAATTTTTAAATAAAGCGCTACCACAGCGCCCAGTGTAATCGCTGAGTTCCAGCAATCATGTCAAATTAAGAAGAATGTTATTTCTTGGAGTCCAATTGTGTCATTTATCACATTTATAAGGTCAAAGTCCAAAATCAGTTCAATTAAGTCCCACAGTCAATCGTTTCACTGTTAAAAGCGATGCAACCTAGTAATATCAGAAAAATATCGCTAAATACATGTTGGTACGAATATGTGACGCAACCGTTGTAACTCAAACGGACTGATACCGTTAGAAAGTCAATGAAATGTAGTTTTTGAAACTGTCTCTATTTCTTCAGCGCGCGCTAACGGCTAGGATTGGTCCCACAGTAAAAAATGACTTATTTATCTAAATTTTTAAATAAAGCGCTACCACAGCGCCCAGTGTAATCGCTGAGTTCCAGCAATCATGTCAAATTAAGAAGAATGTTATTTCTTGGAGTCCAATTGTGTCATTTATCACATTTATAAGGTCAAAGTCCAAAATCAGTTCAATTAAGTCCCACAGTCAATCGTTTCACTGTTAAAAGCGATGCAACCTAGTAATATCAGAAAAATATCGCTAAATACATGTTGGTACGAATATGTGACGCAACCGTTGTAACTCAAACGGACTGATACCGTTAGAAAGTCAATGAAATGTAGTTTTTGAAACTGTCTCTATTTCTTCAGCGCGCGCTAACGGCTAGGATTGGTCCCACAGTAAAAATGACTTATTTATCTAAATTTTTAAATAAAGCGCTACCACAGCGCCCAGTGTAATCGCTGAGTTCCAGCAATCATGTCAAATTAAGAAGAATGTTATTTCTTGGAGTCCAATTGTGTCATTTATCACATTTATAAGGTCAAAGTCCAAAATCAGTTCAATTAAGTCCCACAGTCAATCGTTTCACTGTTAAAAGCGATGCAACCTAGTAATATCAGAAAAATATCGCTAAATACATGTTGGTACGAATATGTGACGCAACCGTTGTAACTCAAACGGACTGATACAGTTAGAAATTTAATGAAATGTAGTTTTTGAAACTGTCTCTATTTCTTCAGCGCGCGCTAACGGCTAGGATTGGTCCCACAGTAAAAATGACTTATTTATCTAAATGTTTAAATAAAGCGCTACCACAGCGCCCAGTGTAATCACTGAGTTCCAGCAATCATGTCAAATTAAGAAGAATGTTATTTCTTGGAGTCCAATTGTGTCATTTATCACATTTATAAGGTCAAAGTCCAAAATCAGTTCAATTAAGTCCCACAGTCAATCGTTTCACTGTTAAAAGCGATGCAACCTAGTAATATCAGAAAAATATCGCTAAATACATGTTGGTACGAATATGTGACGCAACCGTTGTAACTCAAACGGACTGATACCGTTAGAAAGTCAATGAAATGTAGTTTTTGAAACTGTCTCTATTTCTTCAGCGCGCGCTAACGGCTAGGATTGGTCCCACAGTAAAAATGACTTATTTATCTAAATGTTTAAATAAAGCGCTACCACAGCGCCCAGTGTAATCGCTGAGTTCCAGCAATCATGTCAAATTAAGAAGAATGTTATTTCTTGGAGTCCAATTGTGTCATTTATCACATTTATAAGGTCAAAGTCCAAAATCAGTTCAATTAAGTCCCACAGTCAATCGTTTCACTGTTAAAAGCGATGCAACCTAGTAATATCAGAAAAATATCGCTAAATACATGTTGGTACGAATATGTGACGCAACCGTTGTAACTCAAACGGACTGATACCGTTAGAAAGTCAATGAAATGTAGTTTTTGAAACTGTCTCTATTTCTTCAGCGCGCGCTAACGGCTAGGATTGGTCCCACAGTAAAAAATGACTTATTTATCTAAATTTTTAAATAAAGCGCTACCACAGCGCCCAGTGTAATCGCTGAGTTCCAGCAATCATGTCAAATTAAGAAGAATGTTATTTCTTGGAGTCCAATTGTGTCATTTATCACATTTATAAGGTCAAAGTCCAAAATCAGTTCAATTAAGTCCCACAGTCAATCGTTTCACTGTTAAAAGCGATGCAACCTAGTAATATCAGAAAAATATCGCTAAATACATGTTGGTACGAATATGTGACGCAACCGTTGTAACTCAAACGGACTGATACCGTTAGAAAGTCAATGAAATGTAGTTTTTGAAACTGTCTCTATTTCTTCAGCGCGCGCTAACGGCTAGGATTGGTCCCACAGTAAAAAATGACTTATTTATCTAAATTTTTAAATAAAGCGCTACCACAGCGCCCAGTGTAATCGCTGAGTTCCAGCAATCATGTCAAATTAAGAAGAATGTTATTTCTTGGAGTCCAATTGTGTCATTTATCACATTTATAAGGTCAAAGTCCAAAATCAGTTCAATTAAGTCCCACAGTCAATCGTTTCACTGTTAAAAGCGATGCAACCTAGTAATATCAGAAAAATATCGCTAAATACATGTTGGTACGAATATGTGACGCAACCGTTGTAACTCAAACGGACTGATACCGTTAGAAAGTCAATGAAATGTAGTTTTTGAAACTGTCTCTATTTCTTCAGCGCGCGCTAACGGCTAGGATTGGTCCCACAGTAAAAAATGACTTATTTATCTAAATTTTTAAATAAAGCGCTACCACAGCGCCCAGTGTAATCGCTGAGTTCCAGCAATCATGTCAAATTAAGAAGAATGTTATTTCTTGGAGTCCAATTGTGTCATTTATCACATTTATAAGGTCAAAGTCCAAAATCAGTTCAATTAAGTCCCACAGTCAATCGTTTCACTGTTAAAAGCGATGCAACCTAGTAATATCAGAAAAATATCGCTAAATACATGTTGGTACGAATATGTGACGCAACCGTTGTAACTCAAACGGACTGATACCGTTAGAAAGTCAATGAAATGTAGTTTTTGAAACTGTCTCTATTTCTTCAGCGCGCGCTAACGGCTAGGATTGGTCCCACAGTAAAAAATGACTTATTTATCTAAATTTTTAAATAAAGCGCTACCACAGCGCCCAGTGTAATCGCTGAGTTCCAGCAATCATGTCAAATTAAGAAGAATGTTATTTCTTGGAGTCCAATTGTGTCATTTATCACATTTATAAGGTCAAAGTCCAAAATCAGTTCAATTAAGTCCCACAGTCAATCGTTTCACTGTTAAAAGCGATGCAACCTAGTAATATCAGAAAAATATCGCTAAATACATGTTGGTACGAATATGTGACGCAACCGTTGTAACTCAAACGGACTGATACCGTTAGAAAGTCAATGAAATGTAGTTTTTGAAACTGTCTCTATTTCTTCAGCGCGCGCTAACGGCTAGGATTGGTCCCACAGTAAAAAATGACTTATTTATCTAAATTTTTAAATAAAGCGCTACCACAGCGCCCAGTGTAATCGCTGAGTTCCAGCAATCATGTCAAATTAAGAAGAATGTTATTTCTTGGAGTCCAATTGTGTCATTTATCACATTTATAAGGTCAAAGTCCAAAATCAGTTCAATTAAGTCCCACAGTCAATCGTTTCACTGTTAAAAGCGATGCAACCTAGTAATATCAGAAAAATATCGCTAAATACATGTTGGTACGAATATGTGACGCAACCGTTGTAACTCAAACGGACTGATACCGTTAGAAAGTCAATGAAATGTAGTTTTTGAAACTGTCTCTATTTCTTCAGCGCGCGCTAACGGCTAGGATTGGTCCCACAGTAAAAAATGACTTATTTATCTAAATTTTTAAATAAAGCGCTACCACAGCGCCCAGTGTAATCGCTGAGTTCCAGCAATCATGTCAAATTAAGAAGAATGTTATTTCTTGGAGTCCAATTGTGTCATTTATCACATTTATAAGGTCAAAGTCCAAAATCAGTTCAATTAAGTCCCACAGTCAATCGTTTCACTGTTAAAAGCGATGCAACCTAGTAATATCAGAAAAATATCGCTAAATACATGTTGGTACGAATATGTGACGCAACCGTTGTAACTCAAACGGACTGATACCGTTAGAAAGTCAATGAAATGTAGTTTTTGAAACTGTCTCTATTTCTTCAGCGCGCGCTAACGGCTAGGATTGGTCCCACAGTAAAAAATGACTTATTTATCTAAATTTTTAAAAAGCGCTACCACAGCGCCCAGTGTAATCGCTGAGTTCCAGCAATCATGTCAAATTAAGAAGAATGTTATTTCTTGGAGTCCAATTGTGTCATTTATCACATTTATAAGGTCAAAGTCCAAAATCAGTTCAATTAAGTCCCACAGTCAATCGTTTCACTGTTAAAAGCGATGCAACCTAGTAATATCAGAAAAATATCGCTAAATACATGTTGGTACGAATATGTGACGCAACCGTTGTAACTCAAACGGACTGATACCGTTAGAAAGTCAATGAAATGTAGTTTTTGAAACTGTCTCTATTTCTTCAGCGCGCGCTAACGGCTAGGATTGGTCCCACAGTAAAAAATGACTTATTTATCTAAATTTTTAAATAAAGCGCTACCACAGCGCCCAGTGTAATCGCTGAGTTCCAGCAATCATGTCAAATTAAGAAGAATGTTATTTCTTGGAGTCCAATTGTGTCATTTATCACATTTATAAGGTCAAAGTCCAAAATCAGTTCAATTAAGTCCCACAGTCAATCGTTTCACTGTTAAAAGCGATGCAACCTAGTAATATCAGAAAAATATCGCTAAATACATGTTGGTACGAATATGTGACGCAACCGTTGTAACTCAAACGGACTGATACCGTTAGAAAGTCAATGAAATGTAGTTTTTGAAACTGTCTCTATTTCTTCAGCGCGCGCTAACGGCTAGGATTGGTCCCACAGTAAAAAATGACTTATTTATCTAAATTTTTAAATAAAGCGCTACCACAGCGCCCAGTGTAATCGCTGAGTTCCAGCAATCATGTCAAATTAAGAAGAATGTTATTTCTTGGAGTCCAATTGTGTCATTTATCACATTTATAAGGTCAAAGTCCAAAATCAGTTCAATTAAGTCCCACAGTCAATCGTTTCACTGTTAAAAGCGATGCAACCTAGTAATATCAGAAAAATATCGCTAAATACATGTTGGTACGAATATGTGACGCAACCGTTGTAACTCAAACGGACTGATACCGTTAGAAAGTCAATGAAATGTAGTTTTTGAAACTGTCTCTATTTCTTCAGCGCGCGCTAACGGCTAGGATTGGTCCCACAGTAAAAATGACTTATTTATCTAAATTTTTAAATAAAGCGCTACCACAGCGCCCAGTGTAATCGCTGAGTTCCAGCAATCATGTCAAATTAAGAAGAATGTTATTTCTTGGAGTCCAATTGTGTCATTTATCACATTTATAAGGTCAAAGTCCAAAATCAGTTCAATTAAGTCCCACAGTCAATCGTTTCACTGTTAAAAGCGATGCAACCTAGTAATATCAGAAAAATATCGCTAAATACATGTTGGTACGAATATGTGACGCAACCGTTGTAACTCAAACGGACTGATACCGTTAGAAAGTCAATGAAATGTAGTTTTTGAAACTGTCTCTATTTCTTCAGCGCGCGCTAACGGCTAGGATTGGTCCCACAGTAAAAAATGACTTATTTATCTAAATTTTTAAATAAAGCGCTACCACAGCGCCCAGTGTAATCGCTGAGTTCCAGCAATCATGTCAAATTAAGAAGAATGTTATTTCTTGGAGTCCAATTGTGTCATTTATCACATTTATAAGGTCAAAGTCCAAAATCAGTTCAATTAAGTCCCACAGTCAATCGTTTCACTGTTAAAAGCGATGCAACCTAGTAATATCAGAAAAATATCGCTAAATACATGTTGGTACGAATATGTGACGCAACCGTTGTAACTCAAACGGACTGATACCGTTAGAAAGTCAATGAAATGTAGTTTTTGAAACTGTCTCTATTTCTTCAGCGCGCGCTAACGGCTAGGATTGGTCCCACAGTAAAAATGACTTATTTATCTAAATTTTTAAATAAAGCGCTACCACAGCGCCCAGTGTAATCGCTGAGTTCCAGCAATCATGTCAAATTAAGAAGAATGTTATTTCTTGGAGTCCAATTGTGTCATTTATCACATTTATAAGGTCAAAGTCCAAAATCAGTTCAATTAAGTCCCACAGTCAATCGTTTCACTGTTAAAAGCGATGCAACCTAGTAATATCAGAAAAATATCGCTAAATACATGTTGGTACGAATATGTGACGCAACCGTTGTAACTCAACGGACTGATACGGAATCTCTCTCTTTT
>JASGCC010003170.1:0-25053 GCA_030067915.1 Hydractinia echinata | reverse complement strand
ACTAGGTTGCATCGTTTTAAACAGTGAAACGATTGACTGTGGGACTTAATTGAACTGATTTTGGACTTTGATCTTATAAATGTGATAAATGAGACAATTGGACTCCAAGAAATAACATTCTTCTTAATTTGACATGATTGCTGGCACTCAGCAATTACACTGGGCGCTGTGGTAGCGCTTTATTTAAAAATTTAGATAAATAAGTCATTTTTTACTGTGGGACCAATCCTAGCCGTTAGCGCGCGCTGAAGAAATAGAGACAGTTTCAAAAACTACATTTCATTGACTTTCTAACGGTATCAGTCCGTTTGAGTTACAACGGTTGCGTCACATATTCGTACCAACATGTATTTAGCGATATTTTTCTGATATTACTAGGTTGCATCGCTTTTAACAGTGAAACGATTGACTGTGGGACTTAATTGAACTGATTTTGGACTTTGACCTTATAAATGTGATAAATGAGACAATTGGACTCCAAGAAATAACATTCTTCTTAATTTGACATGATTGCTGGAACTCAGCAATTACACTGGGCGCTGTGGTAGCGCTTTATTTAAAAATTTAGATAAATAAGTCATTTTTTACTGTGGGACCAATCCTAGCCGTTAGCGCGCGCTGAAGAAATAGAGACAGTTTCAAAAACTACATTTCATTGACTTTCTAACGGTATCAGTCCGTTTGAGTTACAACGGTTGCGTCACATATTCGTACCAACATGTATTTAGCGATATTTTTCTGATATTACTAGGTTGCATCGCTTTTAACAGTGAAACGATTGACTGTGGGACTTAATTGAACTGATTTTGGACTTTGACCTTATAAATGTGATAAATGAGACAATTGGACTCCAAGAAATAACATTCTTCTTAATTTGACATGATTGCTGGAACTCAGCAATTACACTGGGCGCTGTGGTAGCGCTTTATTTAAAAATTTAGATAAATAAGTCATTTTTTACTGTGGGACCAATCCTAGCCGTTAGCGCGCGCTGAAGAAATAGAGACAGTTTCAAAAACTACATTTCATTGACTTTCTAACGGTATCAGTCCGTTTGAGTTACAACGGTTGCGTCACATATTCGTACCAACATGTATTTAGCGATATTTTTCTGATATTACTAGGTTGCATCGCTTTTAACAGTGAAACGATTGACTGTGGGACTTAATTGAACTGATTTTGGACTTTGACCTTATAAATGTGATAAATGAGACAATTGGACTCCAAGAAATAACATTCTTCTTAATTTGACATGATTGCTGGAACTCAGCAATTACACTGGGCGCTGTGGTAGCGCTTTATTTAAAAATTTAGATAAATAAGTCATTTTTTACTGTGGGACCAATCCTAGCCGTTAGCGCGCGCTGAAGAAATAGAGACAGTTTCAAAAACTACATTTCATTGACTTTCTAACGGTATCAGTCCGTTTGAGTTACAACGGTTGCGTCACATATTCGTACCAACATGTATTTAGCGATATTTTTCTGATATTACTAGGTTGCATCGCTTTTAACAGTGAAACGATTGACTGTGGGACTTAATTGAACTGATTTTGGACTTTGACCTTATAAATGTGATAAATGAGACAATTGGACTCCAAGAAATAACATTCTTCTTAATTTGACATGATTGCTGGAACTCAGCAATTACACTGGGCGCTGTGGTAGCGCTTTATTTAAAAATTTAGATAAATAAGTCATTTTTTACTGTGGGACCAATCCTAGCCGTTAGCGCGCGCTGAAGAAATAGAGACAGTTTCAAAAACTACATTTCATTGACTTTCTAACGGTATCAGTCCGTTTGAGTTACAACGGTTGCGTCACATATTCGTACCAACATGTATTTAGCGATATTTTTCTGATATTACTAGGTTGCATCGCTTTTAACAGTGAAACGATTGACTGTGGGACTTAATTGAACTGATTTTGGACTTTGACCTTATAAATGTGATAAATGAGACAATTGGACTCCAAGAAATAACATTCTTCTTAATTTGACATGATTGCTGGAACTCAGCAATTACACTGGGCGCTGTGGTAGCGCTTTATTTAAAAATTTAGATAAATAAGTCATTTTTTACTGTGGGACCAATCCTAGCCGTTAGCGCGCGCTGAAGAAATAGAGACAGTTTCAAAAACTACATTTCATTGACTTTCTAACGGTATCAGTCCGTTTGAGTTACAACGGTTGCGTCACATATTCGTACCAACATGTATTTAGCGATATTTTTCTGATATTACTAGGTTGCATCGCTTTTAACAGTGAAACGATTGACTGTGGGACTTAATTGAACTGATTTTGGACTTTGACCTTATAAATGTGATAAATGAGACAATTGGACTCCAAGAAATAACATTCTTCTTAATTTGACATGATTGCTGGAACTCAGCAATTACACTGGGCGCTGTGGTAGCGCTTTATTTAAAAATTTAGATAAATAAGTCATTTTTTACTGTGGGACCAATCCTAGCCGTTAGCGCGCGCTGAAGAAATAGAGACAGTTTCAAAAACTACATTTCATTGACTTTCTAACGGTATCAGTCCGTTTGAGTTACAACGGTTGCGTCACATATTCGTACCAACATGTATTTAGCGATATTTTTCTGATATTACTAGGTTGCATCGCTTTTAACAGTGAAACGATTGACTGTGGGACTTAATTGAACTGATTTTGGACTTTGACCTTATAAATGTGATAAATGAGACAATTGGACTCCAAGAAATAACATTCTTCTTAATTTGACATGATTGCTGGAACTCAGCAATTACACTGGGCGCTGTGGTAGCGCTTTATTTAAAAATTTAGATAAATAAGTCATTTTTTACTGTGGGACCAATCCTAGCCGTTAGCGCGCGCTGAAGAAATAGAGACAGTTTCAAAAACTACATTTCATTGACTTTCTAACGGTATCAGTCCGTTTGAGTTACAACGGTTGCGTCACATATTCGTACCAACATGTATTTAGCGATATTTTTCTGATATTACTAGGTTGCATCGCTTTTAACAGTGAAACGATTGACTGTGGGACTTAATTGAACTGATTTTGGACTTTGACCTTATAAATGTGATAAATGAGACAATTGGACTCCAAGAAATAACATTCTTCTTAATTTGACATGATTGCTGGAACTCAGCAATTACACTGGGCGCTGTGGTAGCGCTTTATTTAAAAATTTAGATAAATAAGTCATTTTTTACTGTGGGACCAATCCTAGCCGTTAGCGCGCGCTGAAGAAATAGAGACAGTTTCAAAAACTACATTTCATTGACTTTCTAACGGTATCAGTCCGTTTGAGTTACAACGGTTGCGTCACATATTCGTACCAACATGTATTTAGCGATATTTTTCTGATATTACTAGGTTGCATCGCTTTTAACAGTGAAACGATTGACTGTGGGACTTAATTGAACTGATTTTGGACTTTGACCTTATAAATGTGATAAATGAGACAATTGGACTCCAAGAAATAACATTCTTCTTAATTTGACATGATTGCTGGAACTCAGCAATTACACTGGGCGCTGTGGTAGCGCTTTATTTAAAAATTTAGATAAATAAGTCATTTTTTACTGTGGGACCAATCCTAGCCGTTAGCGCGCGCTGAAGAAATAGAGACAGTTTCAAAAACTACATTTCATTGACTTTCTAACGGTATCAGTCCGTTTGAGTTACAACGGTTGCGTCACATATTCGTACCAACATGTATTTAGCGATATTTTTCTGATATTACTAGGTTGCATCGCTTTTAACAGTGAAACGATTGACTGTGGGACTTAATTGAACTGATTTTGGACTTTGACCTTATAAATGTGATAAATGAGACAATTGGACTCCAAGAAATAACATTCTTCTTAATTTGACATGATTGCTGGAACTCAGCAATTACACTGGGCGCTGTGGTAGCGCTTTATTTAAAAATTTAGATAAATAAGTCATTTTTTACTGTGGGACCAATCCTAGCCGTTAGCGCGCGCTGAAGAAATAGAGACAGTTTCAAAAACTACATTTCATTGACTTTCTAACGGTATCAGTCCGTTTGAGTTACAACGGTTGCGTCACATATTCGTACCAACATGTATTTAGCGATATTTTTCTGATATTACTAGGTTGCATCGCTTTTAACAGTGAAACGATTGACTGTGGGACTTAATTGAACTGATTTTGGACTTTGACCTTATAAATGTGATAAATGAGACAATTGGACTCCAAGAAATAACATTCTTCTTAATTTGACATGATTGCTGGAACTCAGCGATTACACTGGGCGCTGTGGTAGCGCTTTATTTAAAAATTTAGATAAATAAGTCATTTTTTACTGTGGGACCAATCCTAGCCGTTAGCGCGCGCTGAAGAAATAGAGACAGTTTCAAAAACTACATTTCATTGACTTTCTAACGGTATCAGTCCGTTTGAGTTACAACGGTTGCGTCACATATTCGTACCAACATGTATTTAGCGATATTTTTCTGATATTACTAGGTTGCATCGCTTTTAACAGTGAAACGATTGACTGTGGGACTTAATTGAACTGATTTTGGACTTTGACCTTATAAATGTGATAAATGAGACAATTGGACTCCAAGAAATAACATTCTTCTTAATTTGACATGATTGCTGGAACTCAGCGATTACACTGGGCGCTGTGGTAGCGCTTTATTTAAAAATTTAGATAAATAAGTCATTTTTTACTGTGGGACCAATCCTAGCCGTTAGCGCGCGCTGAAGAAATAGAGACAGTTTCAAAAACTACATTTCATTGACTTTCTAACGGTATCAGTCCGTTTGAGTTACAACGGTTGCGTCACATATTCGTACCAACATGTATTTAGCGATATTTTTCTGATATTACTAGGTTGCATCGCTTTTAACAGTGAAACGATTGACTGTGGGACTTAATTGAACTGATTTTGGACTTTGACCTTATAAATGTGATAAATGAGACAATTGGACTCCAAGAAATAACATTCTTCTTAATTTGACATGATTGCTGGAACTCAGCAATTACACTGGGCGCTGTGGTAGCGCTTTATTTAAAAATTTAGATAAATAAGTCATTTTTTACTGTGGGACCAATCCTAGCCGTTAGCGCGCGCTGAAGAAATAGAGACAGTTTCAAAAACTACATTTCATTGACTTTCTAACGGTATCAGTCCGTTTGAGTTACAACGGTTGCGTCACATATTCGTACCAACATGTATTTAGCGATATTTTTCTGATATTACTAGGTTGCATCGCTTTTAACAGTGAAACGATTGACTGTGGGACTTAATTGAACTGATTTTGGACTTTGACCTTATAAATGTGATAAATGAGACAATTGGACTCCAAGAAATAACATTCTTCTTAATTTGACATGATTGCTGGAACTCAGCAATTACACTGGGCGCTGTGGTAGCGCTTTATTTAAAAATTTAGATAAATAAGTCATTTTTTACTGTGGGACCAATCCTAGCCGTTAGCGCGCGCTGAAGAAATAGAGACAGTTTCAAAAACTACATTTCATTGACTTTCTAACGGTATCAGTCCGTTTGAGTTACAACGGTTGCGTCACATATTCGTACCAACATGTATTTAGCGATATTTTTCTGATATTACTAGGTTGCATCGCTTTTAACAGTGAAACGATTGACTGTGGGACTTAATTGAACTGATTTTGGACTTTGACCTTATAAATGTGATAAATGAGACAATTGGACTCCAAGAAATAACATTCTTCTTAATTTGACATGATTGCTGGAACTCAGCGATTACACTGGGCGCTGTGGTAGCGCTTTATTTAAAAATTTAGATAAATAAGTCATTTTTTACTGTGGGACCAATCCTAGCCGTTAGCGCGCGCTGAAGAAATAGAGACAGTTTCAAAAACTACATTTCATTGACTTTCTAACGGTATCAGTCCGTTTGAGTTACAACGGTTGCGTCACATATTCGTACCAACATGTATTTAGCGATATTTTTCTGATATTACTAGGTTGCATCGCTTTTAACAGTGAAACGATTGACTGTGGGACTTAATTGAACTGATTTTGGACTTTGACCTTATAAATGTGATAAATGAGACAATTGGACTCCAAGAAATAACATTCTTCTTAATTTGACATGATTGCTGGAACTCAGCGATTACACTGGGCGCTGTGGTAGCGCTTTATTTAAAAATTTAGATAAATAAGTCATTTTTTACTGTGGGACCAATCCTAGCCGTTAGCGCGCGCTGAAGAAATAGAGACAGTTTCAAAAACTACATTTCATTGACTTTCTAACGGTATCAGTCCGTTTGAGTTACAACGGTTGCGTCACATATTCGTACCAACATGTATTTAGCGATATTTTTCTGATATTACTAGGTTGCATCGCTTTTAACAGTGAAACGATTGACTGTGGGACTTAATTGAACTGATTTTGGACTTTGACCTTATAAATGTGATAAATGAGACAATTGGACTCCAAGAAATAACATTCTTCTTAATTTGACATGATTGCTGGAACTCAGCAATTACACTGGGCGCTGTGGTAGCGCTTTATTTAAAAATTTAGATAAATAAGTCATTTTTTACTGTGGGACCAATCCTAGCCGTTAGCGCGCGCTGAAGAAATAGAGACAGTTTCAAAAACTACATTTCATTGACTTTCTAACGGTATCAGTCCGTTTGAGTTACAACGGTTGCGTCACATATTCGTACCAACATGTATTTAGCGATATTTTTCTGATATTACTAGGTTGCATCGCTTTTAACAGTGAAACGATTGACTGTGGGACTTAATTGAACTGATTTTGGACTTTGACCTTATAAATGTGATAAATGAGACAATTGGACTCCAAGAAATAACATTCTTCTTAATTTGACATGATTGCTGGAACTCAGCAATTACACTGGGCGCTGTGGTAGCGCTTTATTTAAAAATTTAGATAAATAAGTCATTTTTTACTGTGGGACCAATCCTAGCCGTTAGCGCGCGCTGAAGAAATAGAGACAGTTTCAAAAACTACATTTCATTGACTTTCTAACGGTATCAGTCCGTTTGAGTTACAACGGTTGCGTCACATATTCGTACCAACATGTATTTAGCGATATTTTTCTGATATTACTAGGTTGCATCGCTTTTAACAGTGAAACGATTGACTGTGGGACTTAATTGAACTGATTTTGGACTTTGACCTTATAAATGTGATAAATGAGACAATTGGACTCCAAGAAATAACATTCTTCTTAATTTGACATGATTGCTGGAACTCAGCAATTACACTGGGCGCTGTGGTAGCGCTTTATTTAAAAATTTAGATAAATAAGTCATTTTTTACTGTGGGACCAATCCTAGCCGTTAGCGCGCGCTGAAGAAATAGAGACAGTTTCAAAAACTACATTTCATTGACTTTCTAACGGTATCAGTCCGTTTGAGTTACAACGGTTGCGTCACATATTCGTACCAACATGTATTTAGCGATATTTTTCTGATATTACTAGGTTGCATCGCTTTTAACAGTGAAACGATTGACTGTGGGACTTAATTGAACTGATTTTGGACTTTGACCTTATAAATGTGATAAATGAGACAATTGGACTCCAAGAAATAACATTCTTCTTAATTTGACATGATTGCTGGAACTCAGCAATTACACTGGGCGCTGTGGTAGCGCTTTATTTAAAAATTTAGATAAATAAGTCATTTTTTACTGTGGGACCAATCCTAGCCGTTAGCGCGCGCTGAAGAAATAGAGACAGTTTCAAAAACTACATTTCATTGACTTTCTAACGGTATCAGTCCGTTTGAGTTACAACGGTTGCGTCACATATTCGTACCAACATGTATTTAGCGATATTTTTCTGATATTACTAGGTTGCATCGCTTTTAACAGTGAAACGATTGACTGTGGGACTTAATTGAACTGATTTTGGACTTTGACCTTATAAATGTGATAAATGAGACAATTGGACTCCAAGAAATAACATTCTTCTTAATTTGACATGATTGCTGGAACTCAGCAATTACACTGGGCGCTGTGGTAGCGCTTTATTTAAAAATTTAGATAAATAAGTCATTTTTTACTGTGGGACCAATCCTAGCCGTTAGCGCGCGCTGAAGAAATAGAGACAGTTTCAAAAACTACATTTCATTGACTTTCTAACGGTATCAGTCCGTTTGAGTTACAACGGTTGCGTCACATATTCGTACCAACATGTATTTAGCGATATTTTTCTGATATTACTAGGTTGCATCGCTTTTAACAGTGAAACGATTGACTGTGGGACTTAATTGAACTGATTTTGGACTTTGACCTTATAAATGTGATAAATGAGACAATTGGACTCCAAGAAATAACATTCTTCTTAATTTGACATGATTGCTGGAACTCAGCAATTACACTGGGCGCTGTGGTAGCGCTTTATTTAAAAATTTAGATAAATAAGTCATTTTTTACTGTGGGACCAATCCTAGCCGTTAGCGCGCGCTGAAGAAATAGAGACAGTTTCAAAAACTACATTTCATTGACTTTCTAACGGTATCAGTCCGTTTGAGTTACAACGGTTGCGTCACATATTCGTACCAACATGTATTTAGCGATATTTTTCTGATATTACTAGGTTGCATCGCTTTTAACAGTGAAACGATTGACTGTGGGACTTAATTGAACTGATTTTGGACTTTGACCTTATAAATGTGATAAATGAGACAATTGGACTCCAAGAAATAACATTCTTCTTAATTTGACATGATTGCTGGAACTCAGCAATTACACTGGGCGCTGTGGTAGCGCTTTATTTAAAAATTTAGATAAATAAGTCATTTTTTACTGTGGGACCAATCCTAGCCGTTAGCGCGCGCTGAAGAAATAGAGACAGTTTCAAAAACTACATTTCATTGACTTTCTAACGGTATCAGTCCGTTTGAGTTACAACGGTTGCGTCACATATTCGTACCAACATGTATTTAGCGATATTTTTCTGATATTACTAGGTTGCATCGCTTTTAACAGTGAAACGATTGACTGTGGGACTTAATTGAACTGATTTTGGACTTTGACCTTATAAATGTGATAAATGAGACAATTGGACTCCAAGAAATAACATTCTTCTTAATTTGACATGATTGCTGGAACTCAGCGATTACACTGGGCGCTGTGGTAGCGCTTTATTTAAAAATTTAGATAAATAAGTCATTTTTTACTGTGGGACCAATCCTAGCCGTTAGCGCGCGCTGAAGAAATAGAGACAGTTTCAAAAACTACATTTCATTGACTTTCTAACGGTATCAGTCCGTTTGAGTTACAACGGTTGCGTCACATATTCGTACCAACATGTATTTAGCGATATTTTTCTGATATTACTAGGTTGCATCGCTTTTAACAGTGAAACGATTGACTGTGGGACTTAATTGAACTGATTTTGGACTTTGACCTTATAAATGTGATAAATGAGACAATTGGACTCCAAGAAATAACATTCTTCTTAATTTGACATGATTGCTGGAACTCAGCGATTACACTGGGCGCTGTGGTAGCGCTTTATTTAAAAATTTAGATAAATAAGTCATTTTTTACTGTGGGACCAATCCTAGCCGTTAGCGCGCGCTGAAGAAATAGAGACAGTTTCAAAAACTACATTTCATTGACTTTCTAACGGTATCAGTCCGTTTGAGTTACAACGGTTGCGTCACATATTCGTACCAACATGTATTTAGCGATATTTTTCTGATATTACTAGGTTGCATCGCTTTTAACAGTGAAACGATTGACTGTGGGACTTAATTGAACTGATTTTGGACTTTGACCTTATAAATGTGATAAATGAGACAATTGGACTCCAAGAAATAACATTCTTCTTAATTTGACATGATTGCTGGAACTCAGCAATTACACTGGGCGCTGTGGTAGCGCTTTATTTAAAAATTTAGATAAATAAGTCATTTTTTACTGTGGGACCAATCCTAGCCGTTAGCGCGCGCTGAAGAAATAGAGACAGTTTCAAAAACTACATTTCATTGACTTTCTAACGGTATCAGTCCGTTTGAGTTACAACGGTTGCGTCACATATTCGTACCAACATGTATTTAGCGATATTTTTCTGATATTACTAGGTTGCATCGCTTTTAACAGTGAAACGATTGACTGTGGGACTTAATTGAACTGATTTTGGACTTTGACCTTATAAATGTGATAAATGAGACAATTGGACTCCAAGAAATAACATTCTTCTTAATTTGACATGATTGCTGGAACTCAGCGATTACACTGGGCGCTGTGGTAGCGCTTTATTTAAAAATTTAGATAAATAAGTCATTTTTTACTGTGGGACCAATCCTAGCCGTTAGCGCGCGCTGAAGAAATAGAGACAGTTTCAAAAACTACATTTCATTGACTTTCTAACGGTATCAGTCCGTTTGAGTTACAACGGTTGCGTCACATATTCGTACCAACATGTATTTAGCGATATTTTTCTGATATTACTAGGTTGCATCGCTTTTAACAGTGAAACGATTGACTGTGGGACTTAATTGAACTGATTTTGGACTTTGACCTTATAAATGTGATAAATGAGACAATTGGACTCCAAGAAATAACATTCTTCTTAATTTGACATGATTGCTGGAACTCAGCGATTACACTGGGCGCTGTGGTAGCGCTTTATTTAAAAATTTAGATAAATAAGTCATTTTTTACTGTGGGACCAATCCTAGCCGTTAGCGCGCGCTGAAGAAATAGAGACAGTTTCAAAAACTACATTTCATTGACTTTCTAACGGTATCAGTCCGTTTGAGTTACAACGGTTGCGTCACATATTCGTACCAACATGTATTTAGCGATATTTTTCTGATATTACTAGGTTGCATCGCTTTTAACAGTGAAACGATTGACTGTGGGACTTAATTGAACTGATTTTGGACTTTGACCTTATAAATGTGATAAATGAGACAATTGGACTCCAAGAAATAACATTCTTCTTAATTTGACATGATTGCTGGAACTCAGCAATTACACTGGGCGCTGTGGTAGCGCTTTATTTAAAAATTTAGATAAATAAGTCATTTTTTACTGTGGGACCAATCCTAGCCGTTAGCGCGCGCTGAAGAAATAGAGACAGTTTCAAAAACTACATTTCATTGACTTTCTAACGGTATCAGTCCGTTTGAGTTACAACGGTTGCGTCACATATTCGTACCAACATGTATTTAGCGATATTTTTCTGATATTACTAGGTTGCATCGCTTTTAACAGTGAAACGATTGACTGTGGGACTTAATTGAACTGATTTTGGACTTTGACCTTATAAATGTGATAAATGAGACAATTGGACTCCAAGAAATAACATTCTTCTTAATTTGACATGATTGCTGGAACTCAGCGATTACACTGGGCGCTGTGGTAGCGCTTTATTTAAAAATTTAGATAAATAAGTCATTTTTTACTGTGGGACCAATCCTAGCCGTTAGCGCGCGCTGAAGAAATAGAGACAGTTTCAAAAACTACATTTCATTGACTTTCTAACGGTATCAGTCCGTTTGAGTTACAACGGTTGCGTCACATATTCGTACCAACATGTATTTAGCGATATTTTTCTGATATTACTAGGTTGCATCGCTTTTAACAGTGAAACGATTGACTGTGGGACTTAATTGAACTGATTTTGGACTTTGACCTTATAAATGTGATAAATGAGACAATTGGACTCCAAGAAATAACATTCTTCTTAATTTGACATGATTGCTGGAACTCAGCGATTACACTGGGCGCTGTGGTAGCGCTTTATTTAAAAATTTAGATAAATAAGTCATTTTTTACTGTGGGACCAATCCTAGCCGTTAGCGCGCGCTGAAGAAATAGAGACAGTTTCAAAAACTACATTTCATTGACTTTCTAACGGTATCAGTCCGTTTGAGTTACAACGGTTGCGTCACATATTCGTACCAACATGTATTTAGCGATATTTTTCTGATATTACTAGGTTGCATCGCTTTTAACAGTGAAACGATTGACTGTGGGACTTAATTGAACTGATTTTGGACTTTGACCTTATAAATGTGATAAATGAGACAATTGGACTCCAAGAAATAACATTCTTCTTAATTTGACATGATTGCTGGAACTCAGCGATTACACTGGGCGCTGTGGTAGCGCTTTATTTAAAAATTTAGATAAATAAGTCATTTTTTACTGTGGGACCAATCCTAGCCGTTAGCGCGCGCTGAAGAAATAGAGACAGTTTCAAAAACTACATTTCATTGACTTTCTAACGGTATCAGTCCGTTTGAGTTACAACGGTTGCGTCACATATTCGTACCAACATGTATTTAGCGATATTTTTCTGATATTACTAGGTTGCATCGCTTTTAACAGTGAAACGATTGACTGTGGGACTTAATTGAACTGATTTTGGACTTTGACCTTATAAATGTGATAAATGAGACAATTGGACTCCAAGAAATAACATTCTTCTTAATTTGACATGATTGCTGGAACTCAGCAATTACACTGGGCGCTGTGGTAGCGCTTTATTTAAAAATTTAGATAAATAAGTCATTTTTTACTGTGGGACCAATCCTAGCCGTTAGCGCGCGCTGAAGAAATAGAGACAGTTTCAAAAACTACATTTCATTGACTTTCTAACGGTATCAGTCCGTTTGAGTTACAACGGTTGCGTCACATATTCGTACCAACATGTATTTAGCGATATTTTTCTGATATTACTAGGTTGCATCGCTTTTAACAGTGAAACGATTGACTGTGGGACTTAATTGAACTGATTTTGGACTTTGACCTTATAAATGTGATAAATGAGACAATTGGACTCCAAGAAATAACATTCTTCTTAATTTGACATGATTGCTGGAACTCAGCAATTACACTGGGCGCTGTGGTAGCGCTTTATTTAAAAATTTAGATAAATAAGTCATTTTTTACTGTGGGACCAATCCTAGCCGTTAGCGCGCGCTGAAGAAATAGAGACAGTTTCAAAAACTACATTTCATTGACTTTCTAACGGTATCAGTCCGTTTGAGTTACAACGGTTGCGTCACATATTCGTACCAACATGTATTTAGCGATATTTTTCTGATATTACTAGGTTGCATCGCTTTTAACAGTGAAACGATTGACTGTGGGACTTAATTGAACTGATTTTGGACTTTGACCTTATAAATGTGATAAATGAGACAATTGGACTCCAAGAAATAACATTCTTCTTAATTTGACATGATTGCTGGAACTCAGCGATTACACTGGGCGCTGTGGTAGCGCTTTATTTAAAAATTTAGATAAATAAGTCATTTTTTACTGTGGGACCAATCCTAGCCGTTAGCGCGCGCTGAAGAAATAGAGACAGTTTCAAAAACTACATTTCATTGACTTTCTAACGGTATCAGTCCGTTTGAGTTACAACGGTTGCGTCACATATTCGTACCAACATGTATTTAGCGATATTTTTCTGATATTACTAGGTTGCATCGCTTTTAACAGTGAAACGATTGACTGTGGGACTTAATTGAACTGATTTTGGACTTTGACCTTATAAATGTGATAAATGAGACAATTGGACTCCAAGAAATAACATTCTTCTTAATTTGACATGATTGCTGGAACTCAGCGATTACACTGGGCGCTGTGGTAGCGCTTTATTTAAAAATTTAGATAAATAAGTCATTTTTTACTGTGGGACCAATCCTAGCCGTTAGCGCGCGCTGAAGAAATAGAGACAGTTTCAAAAACTACATTTCATTGACTTTCTAACGGTATCAGTCCGTTTGAGTTACAACGGTTGCGTCACATATTCGTACCAACATGTATTTAGCGATATTTTTCTGATATTACTAGGTTGCATCGCTTTTAACAGTGAAACGATTGACTGTGGGACTTAATTGAACTGATTTTGGACTTTGACCTTATAAATGTGATAAATGAGACAATTGGACTCCAAGAAATAACATTCTTCTTAATTTGACATGATTGCTGGAACTCAGCGATTACACTGGGCGCTGTGGTAGCGCTTTATTTAAAAATTTAGATAAATAAGTCATTTTTTACTGTGGGACCAATCCTAGCCGTTAGCGCGCGCTGAAGAAATAGAGACAGTTTCAAAAACTACATTTCATTGACTTTCTAACGGTATCATCCGTTTGAGTTACAACGGTTGCGTCACATATTCGTACCAACATGTATTTAGCGATATTTTTCTGATATTACTAGGTTGCATCGCTTTTAACAGTGAAACGATTGACTGTGGGACTTAATTGAACTGATTTTGGACTTTGACCTTATAAATGTGATAAATGAGACAATTGGACTCCAAGAAATAACATTCTTCTTAATTTGACATGATTGCTGGAACTCAGCGATTACACTGGGCGCTGTGGTAGCGCTTTATTTAAAAATTTAGATAAATAAGTCATTTTTTACTGTGGGACCAATCCTAGCCGTTAGCGCGCGCTGAAGAAATAGAGACAGTTTCAAAAACTACATTTCATTGACTTTCTAACGGTATCATCCGTTTGAGTTACAACGGTTGCGTCACATATTCGTACCAACATGTATTTAGCGATATTTTTCTGATATTACTAGGTTGCATCGCTTTTAACAGTGAAACGATTGACTGTGGGACTTAATTGAACTGATTTTGGACTTTGACCTTATAAATGTGATAAATGAGACAATTGGACTCCAAGAAATAACATTCTTCTTAATTTGACATGATTGCTGGAACTCAGCGATTACACTGGGCGCTGTGGTAGCGCTTTATTTAAAAATTTAGATAAATAAGTCATTTTTTACTGTGGGACCAATCCTAGCCGTTAGCGCGCGCTGAAGAAATAGAGACAGTTTCAAAAACTACATTTCATTGACTTTCTAACGGTATCAATCCGTTTGAGTTACAACGGTTGCGTCACATATTCGTACCAACATGTATTTAGCGATATTTTTCTGATATTACTAGGTTGCATCGCTTTTAACAGTGAAACGATTGACTGTGGGACTTAATTGAACTGATTTTGGACTTTGACCTTATAAATGTGATAAATGAGACAATTGGACTCCAAGAAATAACATTCTTCTTAATTTGACATGATTGCTGGAACTCAGCGATTACACTGGGCGCTGTGGTAGCGCTTTATTTAAAAATTTAGATAAATAAGTCATTTTTTACTGTGGGACCAATCCTAGCCGTTAGCGCGCGCTGAAGAAATAGAGACAGTTTCAAAAACTACATTTCATTGACTTTCTAACGGTATCAATCCGTTTGAGTTACAACGGTTGCGTCACATATTCGTACCAACATGTATTTAGCGATATTTTTCTGATATTACTAGGTTGCATCGCTTTTAACAGTGAAACGATTGACTGTGGGACTTAATTGAACTGATTTTGGACTTTGACCTTATAAATGTGATAAATGAGACAATTGGACTCCAAGAAATAACATTCTTCTTAATTTGACATGATTGCTGGAACTCAGCATTACACTGGGCGCTGTGGTAGCGCTTTATTTAAAAATTTAGATAAATAAGTCATTTTTTACTGTGGGACCAATCCTAGCCGTTAGCGCGCGCTGAAGAAATAGAGACAGTTTCAAAAACTACATTTCATTGACTTTCTAACGGTATCATCCGTTTGAGTTACAACGGTTGCGTCACATATTCGTACCAACATGTATTTAGCGATATTTTTCTGATATTACTAGGTTGCATCGCTTTTAACAGTGAAACGATTGACTGTGGGACTTAATTGAACTGATTTTGGACTTTGACCTTATAAATGTGATAAATGAGACAATTGGACTCCAAGAAATAACATTCTTCTTAATTTGACATGATTGCTGGAACTCAGCAATTACACTGGGCGCTGTGGTAGCGCTTTATTTAAAAATTTAGATAAATAAGTCATTTTTTACTGTGGGACCAATCCTAGCCGTTAGCGCGCGCTGAAGAAATAGAGACAGTTTCAAAAACTACATTTCATTGACTTTCTAACGGTATCAGTCCGTTTGAGTTACAACGGTTGCGTCACATATTCGTACCAACATGTATTTAGCGATATTTTTCTGATATTACTAGGTTGCATCGCTTTTAACAGTGAAACGATTGACTGTGGGACTTAATTGAACTGATTTTGGACTTTGACCTTATAAATGTGATAAATGAGACAATTGGACTCCAAGAAATAACATTCTTCTTAATTTGACATGATTGCTGGAACTCAGCGATTACACTGGGCGCTGTGGTAGCGCTTTATTTAAAAATTTAGATAAATAAGTCATTTTTTACTGTGGGACCAATCCTAGCCGTTAGCGCGCGCTGAAGAAATAGAGACAGTTTCAAAAACTACATTTCATTGACTTTCTAACGGTATCAGTCCGTTTGAGTTACAACGGTTGCGTCACATATTCGTACCAACATGTATTTAGCGATATTTTTCTGATATTACTAGGTTGCATCGCTTTTAACAGTGAAACGATTGACTGTGGGACTTAATTGAACTGATTTTGGACTTTGACCTTATAAATGTGATAAATGAGACAATTGGACTCCAAGAAATAACATTCTTCTTAATTTGACATGATTGCTGGAACTCAGCGATTACACTGGGCGCTGTGGTAGCGCTTTATTTAAAAATTTAGATAAATAAGTCATTTTTTACTGTGGGACCAATCCTAGCCGTTAGCGCGCGCTGAAGAAATAGAGACAGTTTCAAAAACTACATTTCATTGACTTTCTAACGGTATCAATCCGTTTGAGTTACAACGGTTGCGTCACATATTCGTACCAACATGTATTTAGCGATATTTTTCTGATATTACTAGGTTGCATCGCTTTTAACAGTGAAACGATTGACTGTGGGACTTAATTGAACTGATTTTGGACTTTGACCTTATAAATGTGATAAATGAGACAATTGGACTCCAAGAAATAACATTCTTCTTAATTTGACATGATTGCTGGAACTCAGCGATTACACTGGGCGCTGTGGTAGCGCTTTATTTAAAAATTTAGATAAATAAGTCATTTTTTACTGTGGGACCAATCCTAGCCGTTAGCGCGCGCTGAAGAAATAGAGACAGTTTCAAAAACTACATTTCATTGACTTTCTAACGGTATCAGTCCGTTTGAGTTACAACGGTTGCGTCACATATTCGTACCAACATGTATTTAGCGATATTTTTCTGATATTACTAGGTTGCATCGCTTTTAACAGTGAAACGATTGACTGTGGGACTTAATTGAACTGATTTTGGACTTTGACCTTATAAATGTGATAAATGAGACAATTGGACTCCAAGAAATAACATTCTTCTTAATTTGACATGATTGCTGGAACTCAGCGATTACACTGGGCGCTGTGGTAGCGCTTTATTTAAAAATTTAGATAAATAAGTCATTTTTTACTGTGGGACCAATCCTAGCCGTTAGCGCGCGCTGAAGAAATAGAGACAGTTTCAAAAACTACATTTCATTGACTTTCTAACGGTATCAATCCGTTTGAGTTACAACGGTTGCGTCACATATTCGTACCAACATGTATTTAGCGATATTTTTCTGATATTACTAGGTTGCATCGCTTTTAACAGTGAAACGATTGACTGTGGGACTTAATTGAACTGATTTTGGACTTTGACCTTATAAATGTGATAAATGAGACAATTGGACTCCAAGAAATAACATTCTTCTTAATTTGACATGATTGCTGGAACTCAGCGATTACACTGGGCGCTGTGGTAGCGCTTTATTTAAAAATTTAGATAAATAAGTCATTTTTTACTGTGGGACCAATCCTAGCCGTTAGCGCGCGCTGAAGAAATAGAGACAGTTTCAAAAACTACATTTCATTGACTTTCTAACGGTATCAGTCCGTTTGAGTTACAACGGTTGCGTCACATATTCGTACCAACATGTATTTAGCGATATTTTTCTGATATTACTAGGTTGCATCGCTTTTAACAGTGAAACGATTGACTGTGGGACTTAATTGAACTGATTTTGGACTTTGACCTTATAAATGTGATAAATGAGACAATTGGACTCCAAGAAATAACATTCTTCTTAATTTGACATGATTGCTGGAACTCAGCGATTACACTGGGCGCTGTGGTAGCGCTTTATTTAAAAATTTAGATAAATAAGTCATTTTTTACTGTGGGACCAATCCTAGCCGTTAGCGCGCGCTGAAGAAATAGAGACAGTTTCAAAAACTACATTTCATTGACTTTCTAACGGTATCAGTCCGTTTGAGTTACAACGGTTGCGTCACATATTCGTACCAACATGTATTTAGCGATATTTTTCTGATATTACTAGGTTGCATCGCTTTTAACAGTGAAACGATTGACTGTGGGACTTAATTGAACTGATTTTGGACTTTGACCTTATAAATGTGATAAATGAGACAATTGGACTCCAAGAAATAACATTCTTCTTAATTTGACATGATTGCTGGAACTCAGCATTACACTGGGCGCTGTGGTAGCGCTTTATTTAAAAATTTAGATAAATAAGTCATTTTTTACTGTGGGACCAATCCTAGCCGTTAGCGCGCGCTGAAGAAATAGAGACAGTTTCAAAAACTACATTTCATTGACTTTCTAACGGTATCAGTCCGTTTGAGTTACAACGGTTGCGTCACATATTCGTACCAACATGTATTTAGCGATATTTTTCTGATATTACTAGGTTGCATCGCTTTTAACAGTGAAACGATTGACTGTGGGACTTAATTGAACTGATTTTGGACTTTGACCTTATAAATGTGATAAATGAGACAATTGGACTCCAAGAAATAACATTCTTCTTAATTTGACATGATTGCTGGAACTCAGCGATTACACTGGGCGCTGTGGTAGCGCTTTATTTAAAAATTTAGATAAATAAGTCATTTTTTACTGTGGGACCAATCCTAGCCGTTAGCGCGCGCTGAAGAAATAGAGACAGTTTCAAAAACTACATTTCATTGACTTTCTAACGGTATCAATCCGTTTGAGTTACAACGGTTGCGTCACATATTCGTACCAACATGTATTTAGCGATATTTTTCTGATATTACTAGGTTGCATCGCTTTTAACAGTGAAACGATTGACTGTGGGACTTAATTGAACTGATTTTGGACTTTGACCTTATAAATGTGATAAATGAGACAATTGGACTCCAAGAAATAACATTCTTCTTAATTTGACATGATTGCTGGAACTCAGCGATTACACTGGGCGCTGTGGTAGCGCTTTATTTAAAAATTTAGATAAATAAGTCATTTTTTACTGTGGGACCAATCCTAGCCGTTAGCGCGCGCTGAAGAAATAGAGACAGTTTCAAAAACTACATTTCATTGACTTTCTAACGGTATCAGTCCGTTTGAGTTACAACGGTTGCGTCACATATTCGTACCAACATGTATTTAGCGATATTTTTCTGATATTACTAGGTTGCATCGCTTTTAACAGTGAAACGATTGACTGTGGGACTTAATTGAACTGATTTTGGACTTTGACCTTATAAATGTGATAAATGAGACAATTGGACTCCAAGAAATAACATTCTTCTTAATTTGACATGATTGCTGGAACTCAGCATTACACTGGGCGCTGTGGTAGCGCTTTATTTAAAAATTTAGATAAATAAGTCATTTTTTACTGTGGGACCAATCCTAGCCGTTAGCGCGCGCTGAAGAAATAGAGACAGTTTCAAAAACTACATTTCATTGACTTTCTAACGGTATCAATCCGTTTGAGTTACAACGGTTGCGTCACATATTCGTACCAACATGTATTTAGCGATATTTTTCTGATATTACTAGGTTGCATCGCTTTTAACAGTGAAACGATTGACTGTGGGACTTAATTGAACTGATTTTGGACTTTGACCTTATAAATGTGATAAATGAGACAATTGGACTCCAAGAAATAACATTCTTCTTAATTTGACATGATTGCTGGAACTCAGCGATTACACTGGGCGCTGTGGTAGCGCTTTATTTAAAAATTTAGATAAATAAGTCATTTTTTACTGTGGGACCAATCCTAGCCGTTAGCGCGCGCTGAAGAAATAGAGACAGTTTCAAAAACTACATTTCATTGACTTTCTAACGGTATCAATCCGTTTGAGTTACAACGGTTGCGTCACATATTCGTACCAACATGTATTTAGCGATATTTTTCTGATATTACTAGGTTGCATCGCTTTTAACAGTGAAACGATTGACTGTGGGACTTAATTGAACTGATTTTGGACTTTGACCTTATAAATGTGATAAATGAGACAATTGGACTCCAAGAAATAACATTCTTCTTAATTTGACATGATTGCTGGAACTCAGCATTACACTGGGCGCTGTGGTAGCGCTTTATTTAAAAATTTAGATAAATAAGTCATTTTTTACTGTGGGACCAATCCTAGCCGTTAGCGCGCGCTGAAGAAATAGAGACAGTTTCAAAAACTACATTTCATTGACTTTCTAACGGTATCAGTCCGTTTGAGTTACAACGGTTGCGTCACATATTCGTACCAACATGTATTTAGCGATATTTTTCTGATATTACTAGGTTGCATCGCTTTTAACAGTGAAACGATTGACTGTGGGACTTAATTGAACTGATTTTGGACTTTGACCTTATAAATGTGATAAATGAGACAATTGGACTCCAAGAAATAACATTCTTCTTAATTTGACATGATTGCTGGAACTCAGCATTACACTGGGCGCTGTGGTAGCGCTTTATTTAAAAATTTAGATAAATAAGTCATTTTTTACTGTGGGACCAATCCTAGCCGTTAGCGCGCGCTGAAGAAATAGAGACAGTTTCAAAAACTACATTTCATTGACTTTCTAACGGTATCAGTCCGTTTGAGTTACAACGGTTGCGTCACATATTCGTACCAACATGTATTTAGCGATATTTTTCTGATATTACTAGGTTGCATCGCTTTTAACAGTGAAACGATTGACTGTGGGACTTAATTGAACTGATTTTGGACTTTGACCTTATAAATGTGATAAATGAGACAATTGGACTCCAAGAAATAACATTCTTCTTAATTTGACATGATTGCTGGAACTCAGCGATTACACTGGGCGCTGTGGTAGCGCTTTATTTAAAAATTTAGATAAATAAGTCATTTTTTACTGTGGGACCAATCCTAGCCGTTAGCGCGCGCTGAAGAAATAGAGACAGTTTCAAAAACTACATTTCATTGACTTTCTAACGGTATCAATCCGTTTGAGTTACAACGGTTGCGTCACATATTCGTACCAACATGTATTTAGCGATATTTTTCTGATATTACTAGGTTGCATCGCTTTTAACAGTGAAACGATTGACTGTGGGACTTAATTGAACTGATTTTGGACTTTGACCTTATAAATGTGATAAATGAGACAATTGGACTCCAAGAAATAACATTCTTCTTAATTTGACATGATTGCTGGAACTCAGCATTACACTGGGCGCTGTGGTAGCGCTTTATTTAAAAATTTAGATAAATAAGTCATTTTTTACTGTGGGACCAATCCTAGCCGTTAGCGCGCGCTGAAGAAATAGAGACAGTTTCAAAAACTACATTTCATTGACTTTCTAACGGTATCAGTCCGTTTGAGTTACAACGGTTGCGTCACATATTCGTACCAACATGTATTTAGCGATATTTTTCTGATATTACTAGGTTGCATCGCTTTTAACAGTGAAACGATTGACTGTGGGACTTAATTGAACTGATTTTGGACTTTGACCTTATAAATGTGATAAATGAGACAATTGGACTCCAAGAAATAACATTCTTCTTAATTTGACATGATTGCTGGAACTCAGCGATTACACTGGGCGCTGTGGTAGCGCTTTATTTAAAAATTTAGATAAATAAGTCATTTTTTACTGTGGGACCAATCCTAGCCGTTAGCGCGCGCTGAAGAAATAGAGACAGTTTCAAAAACTACATTTCATTGACTTTCTAACGGTATCAGTCCGTTTGAGTTACAACGGTTGCGTCACATATTCGTACCAACATGTATTTAGCGATATTTTTCTGATATTACTAGGTTGCATCGCTTTTAACAGTGAAACGATTGACTGTGGGACTTAATTGAACTGATTTTGGACTTTGACCTTATAAATGTGATAAATGAGACAATTGGACTCCAAGAAATAACATTCTTCTTAATTTGACATGATTGCTGGAACTCAGCATTACACTGGGCGCTGTGGTAGCGCTTTATTTAAAAATTTAGATAAATAAGTCATTTTTTACTGTGGGACCAATCCTAGCCGTTAGCGCGCTGAAGAAATAGAGACAGTTTCAAAAACTACATTTCATTGACTTTCTAACGGTATCAGTCCGTTTGAGTTACAACGGTTGCGTCACATATTCGTACCAACATGTATTTAGCGATATTTTTCTGATATTACTAGGTTGCATCGCTTTTAACAGTGAAACGATTGACTGTGGGACTTAATTGAACTGATTTTGGACTTTGACCTTATAAATGTGATAAATGAGACAATTGGACTCCAAGAAATAACATTCTTCTTAATTTGACATGATTGCTGGAACTCAGCATTACACTGGGCGCTGTGGTAGCGCTTTATTTAAAAATTTAGATAAATAAGTCATTTTTTACTGTGGGACCAATCCTAGCCGTTAGCGCGCGCTGAAGAAATAGAGACAGTTTCAAAAACTACATTTCATTGACTTTCTAACGGTATCAATCCGTTTGAGTTACAACGGTTGCGTCACATATTCGTACCAACATGTATTTAGCGATATTTTTCTGATATTACTAGGTTGCATCGCTTTTAACAGTGAAACGATTGACTGTGGGACTTAATTGAACTGATTTTGGACTTTGACCTTATAAATGTGATAAATGAGACAATTGGACTCCAAGAAATAACATTCTTCTTAATTTGACATGATTGCTGGAACTCAGCAATTACACTGGGCGCTGTGGTAGCGCTTTATTTAAAAATTTAGATAAATAAGTCATTTTTTACTGTGGGACCAATCCTAGCCGTTAGCGCGCGCTGAAGAAATAGAGACAGTTTCAAAAACTACATTTCATTGACTTTCTAACGGTATCATCCGTTTGAGTTACAACGGTTGCGTCACATATTCGTACCAACATGTATTTAGCGATATTTTTCTGATATTACTAGGTTGCATCGCTTTTAACAGTGAAACGATTGACTGTGGGACTTAATTGAACTGATTTTGGACTTTGACCTTATAAATGTGATAAATGAGACAATTGGACTCCAAGAAATAACATTCTTCTTAATTTGACATGATTGCTGGAACTCAGCATTACACTGGGCGCTGTGGTAGCGCTTTATTTAAAAATTTAGATAAATAAGTCATTTTTACTGTGGGACCAATCCTAGCCTAGTTAGCGCGCGCTGAAGAAATAGAGACAGTTTCAAAAACTACATTTCATTGACTTTCTAACGGTATCAGTCCGTTTGAGTTACAACGGTTGCGTCACATATTCGTACCAACATGTATTTAGCGATATTTTTCTGATATTACTAGGTTGCATCGCTTTTAACAGTGAAACGATTGACTGTGGGACTTAATTGAACTGATTTTGGACTTTGACCTTATAAATGTGATAAATGAGACAATTGGACTCCAAGAAATAACATTCTTCTTAATTTGACATGATTGCTGGAACTCAGCATTACACTGGGCGCTGTGGTAGCGCTTTATTTAAAAATTTAGATAAATAAGTCATTTTTTACTGTGGACCAATCCTAGCCGTTAGCGCAATGCATGAGTATCAATCCGTTTGAGTTACAACGGTTGCGTCACATATTCGTACCAACATGTATTTAGCGATATTTTTCTGATATTACTAGGTTGCATCGCTTTTAACAGTGAAACGATTGACTGTGGACTTAATTGAACTGATTTTGGACTTTGACCTTATAAATGTGATAAATGAGACAATTGGACTCCAAGAAATAACATTCTTCTTAATTTGACATGATTGCTGGAACTCAGCATTACACTGGGCGCTGTGGAGCGCTTTATTTAAAAATTTAGATAAATAAGTCATTTTTTACTGTGGGACCAATCCTAGACGTTAGCGCGCGCTGAAGAAATAGAGACAGTTTCAAAAACTACATTTCATTGACTTTCTAACGGTATCAATCCGTTTGAGTTACAACGGTTGCGTCACATATTCGTACCAACATGTATTTAGCGATATTTTTCTGATATTACTAGGTTGCATCGCTTTTAACAGTGAAACGATTGACTGTGGGACTTAATTGAACTGATTTTGGACTTTGACCTTATAAATGTGATATAAATGAGACAATTGGACTCCAAGAAATAACATTCTTCTTAATTTGACATGATTGCTGGAACTCAGCATTACACTGGGCGCTGTGGTAGCTTTATTTAAAATTTAGATAAAAAGTCATTTTTACTGTGGGACCAATCCTAGCCGTTAGCGCGCGCTGAAGAAATAGAGACAGTTTCAAAACTACATTTCATTGACTTTCTAACGGTATCAATCCGTTTGAGTTACAACGGTTGCGTCACATATTCGTACCAACATGTATTTTAGCGATATTTTTCTGATATTACTAGGTTGCATCGCTTTTAACAGTGAAACGATTGACTGTGGACTTAATTGAACTGATTTTGGACTTTGACCTTATAAATGTGATAAATGAGACAATTGGACTCCAAGAAATAACATTCTTAATTTGACATGATTGCTGGAACTCAGCAATTACACTGGGCGCTGTGGGCGCTTTATTTAAAATTTAGATAAATAAGTCATTTTTACTGTGGGACCAATCCTAGCCGTTAGCGCGCGCTGAAGAAATAGAGACAGTTTCAAAACTACATTTCATTGACTTTTAACGGTATCAATCCGTTTGAGTTACAACGGTTGCGTCACATATTCGTACCAACATGTATTTAGCGATATTTTTCTGATATTTAGTTGCATCGCTTTTAACAGTGAAACGATTGACTGTGGACTTAATTGAACTGATTTTGGACTTTGACCTTATAAATGTGATAAATGAGACAATTGGACTCCAAGAAATAACATTCTTCTTAATTTACATGATTGCTGCT
>JASGCC010003169.1:0-25055 GCA_030067915.1 Hydractinia echinata | reverse complement strand
AGAAGAGAGAGATAAGAACCTACACATCCCTTATGGAAAAATCCATTTAGGCAGAAGAAAATGAGAACATTTGACATTTTGATGACGTCAGCAGTGACGCGTTCATATAAATAAAAATTATTTTTAGAAATTTGTTAATTCGTCGCATTTTGTGTAGAGTTTAAAACTCTGATGAAAATATTGTATAGGGTTATATGACTTTAACGAATGGTTAAGGTGATAACCCTTTAAAATTTTGCTTCAAACACTGATCAAGATCATGTATAGGATCAGTTTTGACAAACGGTTGAAGATATATTGGCGTGGCAGGGTATTTCTTCATAATATCGTTTCTATGGAAACGAAATTATTCAGAATAATGTCATACAGTGAATGATATCATGTACGATGTGTGTCATTAGTGAGAGGGTATTTCTCAAGAATATGGTTTCTATTGGTGCATGGGTGTACACCCAACCTCACTGCTTGTATAGTTTAAAGTGAAAAGTCTTACCTTTGGTCTGCTTTAGGACTTTTGATGTGTCATTTCGCAGGAGAGTATTTAGCCCAATTATTATTTCTATTGGTGTATGGATGTGTATCCAACTTCAATGCTTGTTCAATTACATTGAAGAGACTTCCTATTGATTGGTTTGGTTTAGAACTTTTGATGTGTCATTTCACGGGAGGGTATTTGTCAAAAATATCGTCTCTATTGTTTACCGATAGGTATAGAACAATACCGCCTGTTTAGTGCATAGCTTCTTGTGTCATTTGCAAAGGAGTACTTTTCCAGAATATGGTTTCTATTGGTGCATGGATGTGTATCCAACATCAATGCTTGGTCACAGCGTAAAGTCTTCATATTGATTTGTCTGCTTTAGAACTTTTGATGCTTCATTTCGCAGGAGAGTATTTGTCCAAAGTATAGTGTCTCTTTGTGTATGGATATGCATCCAACATCAGTGTTGGTTTGGTTTACATTGTGAAGTCTTCCCTTTGATTGGTCTGCTGTAGGACTTTTGATGTGTCGTTTCGCGGGAAAGTATTTAGCCATAATATTATTTCTATTGGTGTAGGGATGTGTACCCAACCTCAATGGTTGTTTATTTTACAGTGTAAGTCATAGTGTTTATTTTAGACCGTGCAAAAATGTAAATTTGAGAATTCCAAAAATTAGTTTTTTTGGTGCTACAGGCTCAGTTTTTAAAATTTCTAATTGAAATTTTCCCACTTGATGTATAAAAAAATGGGGAATATGTAATCAAATTTTCAAGAGCTTTCTTGGATTAGATATTCCAATATCGCGATTTACAATTTTATCTACTGCAGATTTGTATTCAAGGTGTTCTTTCTTCTTATCAGCTTAAATTACCAACTGATAACTGAATTTTCGAAAACAAACGCCAGGAGCACTTTTTAATGGATTATTCCATTGAAATATGACGTTTTATTTTAAACAAAAAAGCCTCTACGAAGACACCATTTAAACTGCGCAACAACCCTCGGAAACTGCAATTACTTGTAGAATAATCACGAATTTGAAATGGATTACTGAAAAAATAATTTAAAGAGCAAGCATGGATTAGATATTCCGCACGGTGTTGTCCAAATTACACCCAGAATAGGAGACAGATTTTTCGTAACATGATCAGTTCCTTTTACAAACTAAGTCAAACTAAATACAACATGTTTATGCAACTTTATAATAGGAACAAAATAAACTAAAGCAGTTTAAGGAGCACTGTGAAAGACTAATTCCATTAACACTAATTCCACAACTTCGTTATATTGACAACTTCTGTCCTGAGATTTTCAGTTTTTATTTTGCTATATGAAGATGCCTCAGTATGTCATTTTTGCCAAATTACGTCTTTGAGACACTTTGAAAACGCCACCGAGAAACGAATTCCATAACTAAGAGCGTTCAAGGATTGAAAGAATTCCAATAAAAAATTAGCAACCTCAGTTGTAATCTTACAATGGTATTTAATTTGAGTAGATGTTTTCTGATCGATGGTTTAAAAAATTATTCTCCTCTTTAAGAGAAGAATAATTCGTTCTAGAAGGCTCCTTTAATTGATGTTACTCCCCTTAAGTGTTATAGTTGGAAGTCCGATAAACATTGATGGATAGTGATTTTTCCCTCCATATTCTATAAAATGGGAGAGGTTATCAGAATTTAAAAATCAGAAAATCGGTGGAATATTTTCAGCTTTTTTACTCTGATCCTAACTTCAATGGAATATCAAATCCACGGAGACTCTTTAAATGGGATAAATTTTATACTTATGCCTTTTTGGAACACCCTTGTTCCATGTAAATATAAGAATTTGAAAAATTTTACATCTTGCTCAAAAATATTGTCATTTTTCTTTTCACCTAAGTTTTGACTTTTAATTTGGAATTCTTCCATATCTGTTAAAAAAGTATTTTTTCTTTTTCCTAATGATACGTTATATTACTGACATGCCTTCTACAGAATTTCAGCCTAAGAGCCTTTACGGATAAAAAGTTATGACCTGTGGAATTTTCACTACAAACAACAATGGAATAATTTCATGGCTCTAATCTTTAATGTGCTATAGCTTCTCTACGGCACTAGCTTCTTGAGTCGGACAAAAATCATTGGAATATTTTAATTTTTATGCATCTAAGAGATTTATTTGATTTAAGAACTAATCAAGTTATACTATTGAAATACTGCCCCGAAAAAAAGAGATAAAATTTACATTTTCGCACGGTCTAAAATAAACACACACGTAAAGTCTTTGCATTGATTGGCCTGCTTTAGGACTTTCGATACGTCATTTTCAGGGAGGATACTTGTTTCTACTGCTGTATGGATAAGTACATAACAGTAACGCCTGGTAAATGTATAGAATAATGCCTTGCCTCAGATTGGCATTTTTTAGGACTTGTGATATGTAATTTCGCGGGGGTATTAGTCCAAAATATCTTTTCTATTGGTTATCGATGGGCATAGAACACTACCGCCTGTTCAATATATTGTACAAAAACGTCTCTTTATTTAGCCTGCAATAGGGCCGTTTGTCTTTTTGCAAAAGGCTATTTGAGCGAAATATCGTTTCTGTTTTTGTATGGATGTGTATCCAACCTCAAACTTTGTCTACTTTATAAAAACAGTTTTCCGTAAATGGCAGTTATGCGAAATATTGTGGCATATTACGTTGGTTATGGATTTGACAGAAAAATATGAATTTGTTATGGAACGATAGGAGTATTATAAAGGCATTATGCAGTATTATGCGATATTACGTTGGTTATGGCCATCGACAGAAAAAATATGTATTTTTATGTATTATGAAGGTATTATGCAGTATTATGCGATATTACGTTGGTTATGGCCATCGACAGAAAAAATATGTATTTGTTATGGAACGATAGAGAGTATTATGAAGGTATTATGCAGTATTATGCGATATTACGTTGGTTATGGCCATCGACAGAAAAAATATGTATTTTTTATGTATTATGAAGGTATTATGCAGTATTATGCGATATTACGTTGATTATGGATTATTGACAGAAAAAATATGTATTTTTTATGTATTATGAAGGTATTATGCAGTATTATGCGATATTACGTTGGTTATGGCCATCGACAGAAAAAATATGAATTTGTTATGGAACGATAGAGAGTATTATGAAGGTATTATGCAGTATTATGCGATATTACGTTGGTTATGGATTATTGACAGAAAAAATATGTATTTGTTATGTAGCGATAGAGAGTATGATGAAGGTATTATGCAGTATTATGCGATATTACGTTGGTTATGGATTATTGACAGAAAAAATATGTATTTGTTATGTAGCGATAGAGAGGATGTGGGACAATGAGGGTTCATCTGACGGGTCCATTTGGTTGGAGTACTGTGAATGAACGTCTGTCGGGTTTTTTTGTCGATAAAATATGCAGGGGTGCTAATTATGTTGTACGTCGTGTGTCGGGACCACTTAGCCCGGTGCTAAATGAAGTCATTGCCTCTATGTGTGTCTGTAAAATATGTAATAAATGAAAGTGGATGTGACAATTTGAGAAACAGAAATGCATTTCTATAGCTAGACCTTTTTGAATGTTTACAATTTCCGCAGTAAGCCCTTTTCTAGCCTCTAGCAACCAAAAGGGCTTACCACAAAAATGTAAACATTCAAAAAGGTCTATGGTTTTTCAGATAAAAACCTAAGATCAGTCCAGGCCATGAAGCTAAACTAGCAATAACTCACCTAAAACTACACAATATGTCAGGTTTGAAGTTAGTAAACAAAGATTCTATGATTTATAAAGAGCTTACTGCACGAACCGCATGTTTTCCCTCAAATCGTAATAGCTCCCTGAAAAGTTAGATAGATAGATGTGCATATTTTACATGGCTAGCCTCACAAATATCGAGGGATATACCCTGTCTATTATTTCCAGGAGGGACCATGGCTTAGATGGAGAGTCCTAGAATATTTAATGCTCATTTTGAAAGTTTAAAAGTATCACTAAAAGTTATTTAGTTTTTGAATGCCTATCCTGTAAAATATTTGTTTAAATAAAGGAAAATAAACAGTATATAATGAGGACAAAGCTTCACGGAAACAATAATACACAGGAATAGGTTTAAATTTGACTGTTTTATGACATGGCCAACTGTGTGCTCAATTACCAGGCTCTATTTGTGCTAACGCCCTGAGACCATATCGAACTCAGAAAACAATACTTGCACTAATAGTCTTGTTTGGTTGTCTGCAGTAAACATTAAAAAGTTCATGCTGAATCTAATAAAAAAGACTTCTAAAGTTGCCTCCTTAGTTGTCTCAACTAAGGAGGCAACTTTATGTCATTTTGAACATTTTGGTTGTAGTTCTGGTAGTTTCTCATGAACCAGGTGAGAGTGGTTTAGAAAATATAAAAAAAAAATTATTTTAACTGTACGTAATTATATATATAGAAAAAGCTGCATGTCTCCTTGTTTTTAACTTGATTTGTCAATGTTCTGATCTTAATGCAAAGATTGATTGCAAGATTGAAGTTTTGTAATTTTCAAAATGAGGTTGAAAGATTATCAAGTCTGCTACTATGTAGGAAAAGAGTTTATGCAAGGTAATAGAAATGTCAGTGAGTGGCAAAGCTACACTTTGTATGTTAAAGCCATTTCCCTTGATTTTAAGGATATGGTATAGGGTCATTCCATGTGAAGTGGACTAGGGCTCCCACATGCACCATCTCAGATTTTAATAAAATTTGGTGGGAATGTTTTTATATGTAAGATGAGTTAATCCTGAAAATTTTAGCTCTGTATCTTTTCTCGTTTTGAAAATATGCCTTTTCAAAGTTTACCAGTTTCTCGTAAAATCCCAATTCTGGGGTGCAGAACTAATTTCTGGCAGACTTTGAGCACCAGTAATTCTTGATCAAATTGCATTAAGATTCTCAAAATTAACAATCTTAAACATATCCATGGGTACTGTGGAAAAAATCAAACAAAAAAGTTAGTCGTGCAATATTCAGGCCATAATGGCGGCCTAAAAGTGTTGAAAATTCATTTGTGAAGAAAAAAAATGGAATTTTAAAGTGCCAGTGACCAAAATTGGGCATTTTGAATATGGCAAATGTGATTGATTATACATCTATACATAGAGGACCATTAGGTTTAAGAAAATGAAAAAAATATATTAAGTCAGATCAACAGCTATTGGGTCCTGAAAATACACCCGCAGGGAATTTGAAAAAAGTTAGGTCATTGTTTAAAGCCGCAGAAACCAATGGTCACAGTTACTTTATAGGCTGAATCTTTTTTCACTGTTCACTCCAACCATAAACTTGTAGTATCAACAAAAAAATTAGTGGGGACTCGTGGGGAAGGTGTATATTCAGGCCATTCAGTATGGCCTAAAATTGTCAAAAAAGTAAAAATCATGCAAAAATAACAAGTTCAGGGCGTTGATGCAAGTAAGGTAACATTTTTAGCTAAATGAAAATTGATGAAAATGATTCATCAGAGGGTGTATTCTGATGATATAAACATCTTAGATGATAAATATATATATATAGTCCTGAAAATTTCACAAAAATCACAATTTCATAGCTAGAGAAGCAAATTTCATCAAAAACAGTAAATTTCAAAACCTTATAACTTTTCTTCTAATTGTCTAAAAGACCTGATTTTTTCAGAAGAGGTTCATTGAAAGGAATACTGTGTGGAAATAAACAATTAAAACAATCAATGCAATGAGTTAGGTAAAAAATGAACCTCAAATATTCAATAAAAAACTTTTTCCAAAATATTAAGCAAATTTAACAAAATCGGTAAAGTTTAAAACCTTGTAACTTTCCTTCTAATTGTCTAAAAGACCTGATTTTTTCAGAAGAGGTATATTGGAAGGAATACTATGTGGAAATAAACAATTAAAACAATCCATGCAATGAGTTAGGCATAAAAATTAACCTCAAATATTCAATAAAAACTTTTTTTCTAAAATATATTAGGCAAGTTCAACAAAATCGGTAAAGTTCAAAACCTTGTAACTTTTTTTCTAATTGTCTAAAAGACCTGATTTTCTCAGAAGAGGTATATTGGAAGGAATACTATAGGAAATAAGCAATTAAAACAATCAATGCAATGAGTTAGGCATAAAAATTTACCTCAAATATTCAATAAAAACTTTTTTTCTGAAATATTAGGCAAATTCAACAAAAACGGTAAAGTTCAAAACTTTTCTTCTATAATAAACTAAACGAACCTGATTTTTTTTCAGAATAGGTTCATAAGGAGTACTTACTTATAATCTATAACTATAATCTATGTATATACATAAGAAACACTAAGAACTAAAGAAAACTTGTTGAAAAATTATCGAACTTTTAAAGGAATCACAATTGTTGTCAAGGTCTAAAGTTTTCAAATGACCTTAATGTATCATTAAGTTCTTTTAAGGATATTCCATAGCATCTACCTCCACCTGATTGTACATTTAATGATTCAATTCTGCACAATATGTGGGTCACAGGTACCCAACAGATGTCATCTTTATCTGGCCAAGTGAACGTTTTCGCAGATACTGATCGTTTCATGAACTTAACAAGGATGTCCTTGTTTTCCAACGACGTTTCTACTATGTTGCCAACAAACCAATCATCATCAAAGACACAGGTGATGTACATTCCAGGATTGTACAAAGAAATGTCAATCTGGTTTTGGTGTATTGTTGACACACTTATATTAGTGAACAACTCATCAAATGAAACTCTTCTCATTTCAACCTCATTCACTGACCGAGGAATAAAACTATGGTGATTTCTAGTTCCAGGAATTGTCGAACAACTTTCATACCGTACTTGCAACTTGAAATTTGAACAATTGGTATCAACATCAATTTTTGGAATATAAAAGAACTTTATACCATGTATGTTTGTTGAACACCAACTAAACATTTTCTCAGGGGAATCAATTGGTTTGGTTGGTAATTGCAGGCTTGCCCGAGCAACAAGACGCTTGACAGTGCCCCCAACACCATCACAGGGACTTTTTCCATGTGATGTTGCAAAGAAGTGCCACTCTGCTTCTATGCCATGGTCTTCTTTATGATGACAAAGGTTTGAAATATTTTTATAATTTTTATATTGGGAAGCAGCGCCATCACTAAAGTAAATACATCTGTTTATACCTGGCATATTTTCCTTTATACATTGAAGCAGTTGATGAATGAAGCAATGGACTGTATTTGTGTCATGCTGCAAATGGTCAGAAATGACACAGTAACTTTGAGAAACTAGTTTATCACCTTTAACTTTGTAGATCACAAAGGGGTGCAACGTAGCTTGGCTATTGTTCCAATGAAACCCTTGTACAGCATCCTGAATGAGAAAACTATAATTTTCAGCAAAGTCGAGTAGCAGCAAGATATGATCAGGTGGTAATGTAGATTTTAATTGCTGTAAATAGGTTGCTTGACTTTTAGCTATAAAGTGGTGTTCTCGTAACTTTTCAATTTGGTTGCAAACCTTTTCAATGAAATCTTCTACAGGTAGAGTAGATGGAGATAAATTACATGCAAAGTTTGCCTTCGTCCACTGATTGAACGTAACCTGATCAATATTATTTTCATTAAATAATTCTATCAGATGATCTTTCAAAGCAGTGCTACCTGGACATCTGTCACAACTATGAAGCATGCAGTCACGTTGTTCTGTGTTGCAAACTATTCTCTGTAGCAGATCTTTATAATCAGAGACACCTGGTATTTCTGAAACAAGAAGTTTAAAATTTTGGTGGTATTCACAAACGCAAACTGAATGCAATCCTGAAGCACCACCAACTGGGATGCACCACTTGGGTCTGAGCTCACAAAATTTAGAAAATCCAATAGTGTCCTCATGTTTGTTAATAAATTCCAAGTGTAGTTCTTTCAAATTAACCAAGAGCAGTCGTTTTTGGATGTGCTGTTTCACTCCGTCAACTTTAACTGAAACAAATTCTTTTTTACCTGGACACATTCTGGAATATTCATCACATGTATAGAATAAACGAACCCTTTCTTTTACTTCATCACTGATTGTTTTCCCTTCCTTTTTTGAAGGCTCTGCCAGTATTCCAAAAGACTTTTTTAACTCCCTGGCAGTTTTGACAGATCTTTGAGAGGTTGAGAAGTACGCTTGAGTTTTTTCAATAGACCAGCTGTCAGGTACTAAAGTTAATAACTTCAATTTCTCACTTACTGAAGAAACATCAAATTTTAAATTGACTAACTCCATGAGTCTACCCAAATCTTGTCACAACACTGTTCAGAATTATCACCTTTTTCATTTAGCACTTGTGCATCCACTCCCAACGCATTTGCCATTTTATTTTGGGTAATTTTGGTTAACTGCACAAGCTTTCTTTTCCCATAGCCTATTCTGTCTCTCTGTGCAACTAACTTTAAAGGTGAACATCCTAAATTCTGTATGCTTGAATTTAAATCATATTGTGAACAATTACTGTCTTCAAAGCTAACGTCCATGTCCTCATGCTGTTCTTCGCAAGATTTCAAGCACAGCAACTTGCGACAATCAGTGCATAGCTTTTGGCCTGGTAACAGATCAAATTCCTTAGCAAGAGCAATGCTGATGACTCGAAGGGACTCTACAAAAAAATTTTAGTCAGAATATTGTTTTTAGTTTTTGCCAAAAGTAGAACAAAAGAGAATTATGCTAAATATTGAAATTCACTTACTTTCCACCTTTTTTGCATGTTTTTTAAATGGATCACAGCAATATCTTCCATTAATACTCTCAAATCTAGTTAAGTAAATCTTCTCATGGTGGTAACAAACCAACTTGATTGGAACCACCTTACTTCTTAATACTAACAATTCTTTTTCTCTCTCACTAAATTCTTCAAACTTCTTATTCCCCATAAACTTAGTTAATGTAGTTTCATGGCAGGAGTCTTGTAAGCTGCTCCCAATACTGCAAACAGGGACCCCTGATGCACTAGCCATCTTCAACAATACTACATCTACAATGCTGGCTTTTTAAATTCCCTGCAAATATATTTTGTATCATGCAAAGTTCTATTCTATCATTAGAGTTCTATTCTAATATAAGAATTCTACTCTAAAATAAGAATTCTAATCTATTTTAAGAATTCTAATCTAATATAAGAATTCTATTTCCCATGCTCAAAATAGATATTGAACATAAAAGGAACACCTGCATACAGGTTTAGACTGAAATACACCAATACCATGATTGTCAATTGTTTTAATCAAAACTACAAAATATTTTGCAGTATTGTTTCTTATAAAACTATTAGTAATTTACAAGTTTTTATTAAACATTTGAGATATAATTTTACGACTAATTCTGTGCATTGATTACTTTAATTGTTTATTTCCTTATAAAACCAATCTAGTCAACCTATTCTGAAAGAAATCAGGTCATTTAGTCAATTAGAAGAAAAGTTACGAGGTTTTGAACTTTACCGATTTTGTTAAATTTCCTTAATATTTTGGAAAAAGTTTTTTATTGAATATTTGAGGTTAATTTTTATGCCTAACTCATTGCATTGATTGTTTTAATTGTTTATTTCCACATAGTATTCCTTTCAATGAACCTCTTCTGAAAAAATCAGGTCTTTTAGACAATTAGAAGAAAAGTTACAAGGTTTTAAACTTTACCGATTTTGTTAAATTTGCTTAATATTTTGGAAAAAGTTTTTTATTGAATATTTGAGGTTCATTTTTATGCCTAACTCATTGCATGGATTGTTTTAATTGTTTATTTCCACACAGTATTCCTTCCAATGAACCTCTTCTAAAAAAATCAGGTCTTTTAGACAATTAGAAGAAAAGTTACAAGGTTTTAAACTTTACCGATTTTGTTAAATTTGCTTAATATTTTGGAAAAAGTTTTTTATTGAATATTTGAGGTTAATTTTTATGCCTAACTCATTGCATTGATTGTTTTAATTGTTTATTTCCACACAGTATTCCTTTCAATGAACCTCTTCTAAAAAAATCAGGTCTTTTGGACAATTAGAAGAAAAGTTATAAGGTTTTGAAATTTACTGTTTTTGATAAAGTTTGCTTCCTAGCTATGAAATTGTGATTTTTGTGAACATTTTCAGGACTATATATATATATTTATCATCTAAGATGTTTATATCATCAGAATATACCCTCTGTTGAATTATTTTCATCAATTTTCATTTAGCTAAAAATGTTACCTGTCTTGCATCAACGCCCTGAACTTGTTATTTTTGCATGATTTTTTACTTTTTTGACAATTTTAGGCCATACTGAATGGCCTGAATATACACCTTCCCCACGAGTGCCCACTAATTTTTTTGTTGATACTACAAGTTTATGGTTGGAGTGAACAGTGAAAAAAGATTCAGCCTATAAAGTAACTGTGACCATTGGTTTCTGCGGCTTTAAACAATGACCTAATTTTTTTCAAATTCCCTGCGGGTGTATTTTCAGGACCCAATAGCTGTTGATCTGACTTAATATTATTTTTTTCATTTTCTTTAACCTAATGGTCCTCTATGTATAGATGTATAATCAATCACATTTGCCATATTCAAAATGCCCAATTTTGGTCACGGGCACTTTGAAATTCCATTTTTTTTCTTGCTCAAATGATTTTTCGGCACTTTTAGGCCGCCATTATGGCTTGAATGTTGCCCGACCAACTTTTTTGTTTGATTTTTTCCATAGTACTCATGGATATGTTTGAGATTGTTAATTTTGAGAATCTTAATGCAATTTGATCAAGAATTACTGGTGCTCAAAGTCTGCCAAAAATTGGTTCTGCACCCCAGAATTGGGATTTTACGAGTAACTGGTAAACTTTGAAAAGGCATATTTTCAAAACGAGAAAAGATACAGAGCTGAAATTTTCAGGATTAACTCATCTTACATGTAGAAACATTCCCATCAAATTTTATCAAAACCTGAGATGGTGCATGTGGCTATACCCTATACTCAGCAAAATTTATAATTTTTTATATGTTTTATTTTTGAATTAAAAACTTCTAGGTAAACTCATTGGCTTCAGTAAAGTATATTATTGTCTTGATGAGGGTCACCAATAGGTGAAACTGCATAAATTTGTTAGTAGATTAATTTAAGATCACATAGAAACAATGGAAAAAGTGGAAGATTTTTACATGATTAGTTGAAAAAAATACTTTCATTTTTTAGGTTTAATTTTTTTAAGTTATAATATATACTGTATCCTTAAATATATAGTTTGCTACAAAGCTTACTAAATACATGTGTGCTTATTCTGAAACTTCTGTAAACCTCAGGCTTGAAATTATTCTTACAAAGAAAAACCTATTTTATTAATCAATTATTTACAATGAAATCTTTTTTTCTCTCTGTCTTAATTTTTTTTCAGGAGTTTTGGTAAAAACCTTTTGCAAGCAGATGTTAATTTTGTGTATATATATATGTAATGTTAAAACGTATTTAGAAATCTAAGAAAATGGCTCCTGTATTCCCAGAAATTAAATCCAAGCAAAGTCTTACTGCAAAGCATTGCACCAAAGAGAGGTGGGATAAGTTATGTGAACATAAAACAAAAACGTGTGGATTTACTTTGGGCCAGGTATGTTAATTTAATTTTGTTTTTTCCTTATTGTTATACTCAGCAACTAGCATGTAAATAAATAAATTGTGTAAAACTGTTATATTAACATATAACAGTTTTAAATTTTGTGTACTGTCTCATATTTGTTTGTTATCACATATCCCCTCCCTCTTTTGTGGCGCCGTAGATTAGTGGTTATAGCTTTCGTACTCTGTGCGGGAGACCGGGGTTCGATTCCTCTTGACGGCGATTCAACATGGGCGAGTGAATGTTACCATAGCCCCGGGTTAACCCAAGCCATGTGAGGGAAGTTGGGGAGATGGCACACTGTGTGGGCCGTTGGATGTTGCCGGGAGTTGTCTAGTAGAGCGTGGGCCCTACTAATTGGGTCTGCGTAGCTCAAAATGAGCATTAAATACTCTAGGACTCTCCATCTAAGCCATGGCCCCTCCTGGAAATAATAGACAGGGTATATCCCTCGATATTTGTGAGGCTAGCCATGTAAAATATGCACATCTATCTATCTATCTATCTCTCTCTCACGATGAATGCAGATTTTGAATGCCCCTGGTCATACACAAAGAAATAAAAGCCAGTAAAATAAATAGTTGATTATGCACAATTGTTTAACACACACAATCTTTCAAACAACTTATTTGAAACAAAATAAATAAATAAAAATTCTTGTTGCCCATGCTCAAATAAATGCCTCCCTTGAATGCTTTGGCTTCACGATCCATCATGGAGAATTTAATAACCATTTATTTTCAAATTCTTTTATCTATGATTTGTATAAGAAGCTCTGCTCATGTAAATACCCAATCCATAAAATTCAATAAAATTTATATGTATATATTTTACGATTTTTTTAATATATAGGCAATTGCTTGTGCTGTACAGTTTGATGACCAACATGTTGGTATATATGCTGGTGATGCCGATACATACGAGGATTTTGGTGAAGTTATGACACCTCTTATTTTGGAGTATCATGGCTTGACTGGGGATTTTAGTCACACCTCAGATTTGGATGTGTCAAAGATCAAAGGAAATGTTAATCCAGATGCACCTGTTCATTCTACCAGGTGCTAAAGTAATTTGACTACATTTGATATATTTTTCTAACTACAATTGAAATAGATAACCAAGATGTTATATATTCACGTGTTTTGCTTGTCTAAAAAGTTGTCTAAATATAAATAAAAACATATTAGCAGCCCATTTTCACTAAAAACTGGCATAAATATTTATTTCCTTTATGTTTTACCATTTAGGATTCGAGTGGGACGAAACATTGAAGGATTTGGTCTGTCACCTGGCATCACTCAAGAACAACGCCTGGGAGTAGAAAACTTGATGAAGAACGCTTTCCTCAAGCTAAAAGATGATTTATCAGGAAAATATTATCCATTAACTGGTATGGATGAAAAAGTTCGACAACAACTTGTTGATGATCACTTCTTGTTTATGACTGGTGATAAAAATCTACAGGTAATTTAGCTTTATTGCCAGAATATAATAGTCTAAAAAATTGATTGTGTAACCGAAAAAAAATACCCACTTTTTACCATCAACTTCTGTTTTGAAGCTGTCTTCAATTTTTTTTGTTCGCAGATGCTTCGATCAAAATTGCTTTTGCACTCGTTTTTTTTTAATTTTTCTATCAATTCCCTCATTAAACTTTCAGGCATCTGGGATGGAGCGTGATTGGCCAGAAGGGCGTGGTATCTTTCATAACGACCAAAAAACATTTTTAGTTTGGGTGAATGAAGAAGATCAATTGAGAATCATTACCATGCAGAAAGGTGGAGATGTGAAAGGTGTCTTCGAACGTTTGACCAGGTAAGAAGTTGGTAATATATGTACGATCACGAACATACTTCAAGTTTCACATCTCCTAAAAACTATATTACCAATGTAAAGATCAACCTGTTGGTTTTCTGTTTAGGGGCATCGAAGCAGTTGGTACGTCCGTTAAAGGGGAGTCAGGAAAAAGTTTTTCCTTGCATAAGAAATACGGTTTCATACATTCGTGTCCAAGTAACCTTGGTACAGGTATGAGTATATCAATTCTTAAAAATTATTTTCATAAGCTGTTCATCTCGACGAAACTTTGATAAAAATAATCCGTACACTTCAACTTCAGGTATGCGAGCATCTGTACATATTGACTTACCTGGATGGACAAAAGAAGGTTTACCAGCTTTGAAAGCACGTTGTGAACAACTTTCACTTCAACCACGTGGTACAAGAGGAGAATCAGGTGGACAGACAGGTATGTCACGTGACTTTGTATTGTTTTGTTTGATGTTACTTTTTTTTATTATGTGGACCCAAATGTTTGCGGAAGAAACTTTAGCGGTTCAGCTTTAGTGCAAAATGTTTGCATTTTGCGGTTATACAAATGTTCCGCAAATAACAAATGTTTTTTAGTTCCGACTATTTTTGATAAATTTTGTGTTTTAGAAGCGAAAGTCTCTGAGATCATTTCTAATTGAAACATTTCGCGGGAAAAAACAAGTATTTAATTGACGCGTTTCTTTGTAGGTGTGACGTACGACATCTCTAATAAACATCGTCTTGGTTATTCCGAAGTACAACTTGTACAAACTATGATTGATGGAGTTAATGCGCTGTACAAGGAGGATGTAGACCTTCAAGCTAAACACGGATTGAAAGCATAAACTAACCGACATTAATATTTGTTCAGTTACTGTTGTACTTTGCAAGAATATGCATTTGTAAAATAAAAAAAAAATGTATAAAATCTAGTTTTTGATTTCCGCCAGCGAAGGCGGAATCTTTAAAATCGCCTGAAGGTATAGATAGAGAGATAGAGAGACAGAGAGATAGAGAGACAGAGAGATAGATAGAGACAGCGCAGCTAAGCTGGACGCCCGAAACTTATCCAGGCTAAAGCCTATATCCTCGTTTTGACAGATTTTTTTCTGAGAACGAGGCTAAAATGAGTTTTAAGCCAATAAGAATCCTAACAGTGCAACAAATTGTTTTATTATCCAATGAACAATACTTTATTTTAAAGTTTAAATCCTATCGAAAGTTAAAGCTCGTGCAGTGTAGCATAATGAAGATCGTCTTATAATGGGCCATCTTTGATGTTATTAACGTTTCCCTTAAATAATTACGTCATTTCCTTCTGTACAGTTTTGCAAGCACGTAGACTAAAGCTATATTCAGCAGAACTAATTAATTATTCATCAATTTTAATTTAAAGAGGAATTGTTGAGGCTGAATATTTTTGGTGAAAGATAATGTATTATAGCTATAAAATCGTGACAAGTGTGTTATAAAAGAAAAAATGAGAATATGTAGTCTGAAAATAACCTTTCGTAACTGATTATGTAAAAAAAAAGTTGCTGCCACCTTTAAAGATATTTGCTAAGTTGTTTTTCAGAGAAAAAGAGAAAATAGATAAATTTTCAGCCTTGCCGTTGTTCTTATTTTGTTTTTATTGTTCATCAATTTTCAGGTTTATTATTTTTCTTTCAAAATTGTTCTTATAGAGAAATGAAGTTTATGTAAGTTAAGTTAGCTATGATTTACATTTACAATAATAATCAAAAATTTAATTTTAAAATTTTAGAATATTCAATGATTTTGTTCCTCCATATTACTCAGTCCTCTTCAAAGTTCAGTACTTTTTCAGATTATTGCTAATGGCGGAAATCTTTAAGCCGCAGGGCTTCTTGTCTTTTATCTGGTATCAGGATTTGCTATCTTCTTGATTTCATGAACTATTTTTTGTTTTTTATTTGCTTCGCTTCTCGCAATTCCCTAGGAATGCAGGAGCCATTTTGACTAGATTTCTAAATATGTTATAACATTAAATATATACAAAAAATTAACTATATATCAACAAATCGTTAACATCGCAGGTACCATTTTGAATTTGCGCGCGTGGTAATTCCTTTGTGAACTTCAGATTTGTACGCATCGATTTTTCGCGCATTTTTACGATTTTAATTTCGACAACAACGTAGAGGTTTGAAAAAGAAATAAAAGTGCCCAATAAGGGACACAATTTTTTATAGCAAGTGTCCGAGGGGGGAGACAGGAAGGGCTAAATATTGTGGTGTAATGGAAAAGACACGCATCGAAAAGTCGGAGAAATGAAAGCAAATTCATTCTCAACATTGAATACAACTTTGAAATTATTGAAAACATGTGAAATTCATGTTTTTCAATAATTGATTGTAGTTGGAAGTGTTCTAGGCATCTTATTAACTTATTGAACTATAAAAATATAGAAAATAAAATCGTTAGTCGGTTATTGAGTCCACCGCAACGTTTGATACATAATGTGTGAGAAAATCCTTTTTGTTTACGGTTGTGATGGTAACAACAGAAAAAGTATTTTCCCATAAACACATATTTTGCGAACTTTTTGCTTAGGCAGATCTGACTAATAGGTGCTAAGTAAGATATTTTATAGAATTTCTTTTTCTAGACTTGTCTCGGTTGGATATTAAACATTAAAAAATGGAAGAGTTTGCTATGATTGAATTTTATCAAGTATCATTCTTTGTGTACGTATATATAACTCTTGTGGTTAGTAGTTTGATTTATTCATCCCTTTTATGTCAAGGTAACAACCTAACCTAATGTAAAAAAGTCTGAGAAAATCTTGAGAGGAAGTCAGGTTTGAGCTTAGAGAACTTGGAAAGTGTTGCATACCGTAAATCCTAATATTATCGCCCTCTTCTTTTAAACGCCTCCCTCTAATTAACGCCCCCTTTACTCAAAATTATTTTATAAACGCCTCCCTATTTTATCCCTCTTTTTAACGCTCCCCCTAATAAACGCCCCACTCAAAATTTGGAAAATTAAATAAACGCCCTATTTACGGTAGTCTGAAAAACTTAAAAATGATTTGAGTGCGTGGTATCTAGTTGCATATATAGATTTTTTGATACTAGTAAAAAAATGGTATTATAATTTGGATAATGCTTTAGACAAGAACTTAGAAAAAAGGTTGTTCAAGTTGTTTTGTTATGAAATAAAGATAAGAATAATCTTCTAAACGTGGCTCAAATTGTTTGTTTCTTTTTGCTACCACTCAACTTTAAAAGTCAAAGGTAAAATCTGTAACAGGCGATGAATGGTAATTTTATTACGATTAAAACATGTTTATTTTAATAGCTACCAAGCTCAAAGTACCTCTGGTAACGGTATTTCAAAAAGATTCTATGTAAAAAGGTTTAGAAGAAATCAATTTATAGGCTTAAAAAATCAACTGACTTTTAACGTTCATCATTGGGAGTGGCTTCGAAAAATTAGGTAAAATATAAAAAACCTGTTGGATATTTAAGTGGTTTACTTTTATGATCCTAAGGGTGGTAATTACTGATTTTCTCTTTTTTCCTGAAAAACAAAAACAAGAAAATATGGGGGAAATATATTTCAAGGAGAAGTTTTCTGAAAAATCAGTTCTTGCGTCTTCACGAAACTTTACTTGATCACAAAAATTTGAAATGTATTGTAAAAAAAAAGAAAACCGCGAAATAAGAACATACAAAATGAGAACAACTTCAAGCTGGGATTTACTTTGACCTGCTTCAACATTCATCACAAACGCTACTGTTATACAACACGTAAAGTTTGAAATCTATCTAAATCAATATTTTTGTTTTTTATTTGTTCTAACAATGCGCCTCAATTACAAATATATCTCTAAGGAGCAGATGAGATTTTATAAACAAAAAGTTTGAACACGCAAACTGATTTTTGAACAAAACAAAAGATTAAACAAGGGTTAGTTGGATATCAAAGTGTAGATAGGTAAATGTGTTTAAAATTATTAATTGCGAGCACAACGGAATATTTTTATCATTGCAAGGTATATATGCAAACCAAATTTTAAAATTTGTAATTATTTGTATTACTTTTGTCACGCTTGTTTATAAGACGCCAAGGTATAAATTTAAAAACAAAACATTGAAGGATATATTAATTTGTCTAAGCATCTTGTTTTTCTTATGTATATTAACCAAACCTCGCAACCAGCCTTGAAAACTAGGAGTCCGGATCGAGTTTTTTATGTAAGCCAATTATTATGCCAAAAATATATTGCATATAAACTCGAAATAGAATATGAATGATTTCATTGGATAATGCTTGATTCGAACGTGGCACTCCATCGTGGGTATGAATAAATAATTTCTGTTAATATTTCCAAGTGTAAAGTAACTAATTGACTCTGAATAATATACGAACTATTTTTAATTGAGAGTTTAAATTAATAAAAAGAAGGAGGACCCTTGGGAAAAAAATTAATTACTTTCGATCATTCATCTCCAGAGAGGAGAGGTAATACAAGATTTGATATGAAGACTTTAATTATTGTCTTGTTTATTCAGCTTATTGTTCTAATTTTTGATATATTCCAGATGAAAATATAGACACGGGTTGCTACGCAACTAAAATAAACACAGTGAATAAATATAGTTTAGTGTCTAATATGTGAACAGTAAGGTTGATAAAGTTTTCTTATAAGAAAAAAGTTTTGGAATTGAAACTGGATTCTTGTTTTTATTATTACGTCGTAGTGGGAATGTAGTTTGTTGACGCGCTTTAAAGAAGATTATTTTCTGTGCAGCGAATTTCTGTGCAGCGAATTTTGCGCAGCGGATTTTGTGCGGAAAGAACATTAAGCTTCTTTCAAATTGTTTTACTTTGATGGTGTGTGAGTGAATGTATGGGAAAAAGATGGTTGAATTTTTAACTAACTTTATTTTATAGACCCAAGGAAGGGTAAAACATATATTTTCTTCTTTTATCATTTGCGTCTGTGTGTGTATTTTTATTGCTAGGTCTTGGTGTGTATTGACACGACATCAAACTTTTTGCGCCGGGCCCTCGTTGTCGCTAATTTTTAAAACATCACAATTCAAATTGTTAAATTTTTAGGTTTTTGCCTGCAAATAATAATTCTCTGTTGCAACACAATTAACGGCATAAGCATGGCCAGTTTTGTGTTGGTACAACCTCGTCCCCAGGGTCTTGTGGTCACTCAGCCGTTATTACGGAGTGGCCAACAATGCCGCTATCAACTTCATCAACAAGGTAAAATGCCCTGGGAACGAGGTTGTTGTTGGTATACTTGATAAAATTCGACAAAAGTACTAAGTCAGTAAAATTCTCATTCTCACTGGTAAATATTGGTTAGTAGTAACCTGTCTTCTCATTCTCACTGGTAAATATTGGTTAGTAGTAACCTGTCTTCTCATTCTCACTGGTAAATATTGGTTAGTAGTAATCTGTCTTCTCATTCTCACTGGTAAATATTGGTTAGTAGTAATCTGTCTGGTCTTCGTCAGATGTACTTCAATACACAAAGTTTGTTTAGAAATGTAGGGTGAAATTTTACTCTTCTAGTAACCTTCAGTCTTATAACGCAATTTCTTTTGGAAAAATTGTCTGTAGACAGTCAAGATAACACTGTAAAATTTGTGTTTAGATTTACTAAGCATTCTGGGTAATAGTGTTACCACGTTTTAATATAAATGTTCAATTTTTTAGAACAATAACTTTATAAAAATATGTCAGACGAAGAAACACAGCTATTTCCAGATATACAATCAAAAGAAAGTCTCGTTTACAAGCATGTTACTCAAGAGAAATGGGAAAAACTTTGTAATCACAAAACAGAAACATGTGGTTTTACGCTTGCTCAGGTAAGAATGCTCAGCTACCTATTTCACTAATTTCACATCATGGCTTTGTTCAGAAAATATATCGTACTTAAGCCACTTTGTGTATGTACTGTGATTGGCTACAGAAAACGAAGCAAAATATTCCGAAATCAAACAACAATCTCTAATTAAGCTAGTAACTCTCATCCCCAGACCTCTTTCCATATGGTTAGGTCAGTGTAATGTTTCCTGGTTGGTAAAATAACGATTTTCTGATTATATGGGAGATATTACGGAGAATACATTTCAGCGCTTGTTGCGCTCCTGGATGTAATTTTTAATTTGGAGAAGTCGCTCAAAAGACGCATACTTAGAAGTAAAAGATCTGCAAAAAACTGTATATAATCGTAACACTGCTGCCATTTCTCCTGCATTGATATGCATTACTACAAAAGGGTTAAGAATTGTAAATCGTCCTATAATCCGGTTTATTTAGTAAATAATCTATGTCACTTGATTTTGTTCATAATGTTGCATTTATTGATATCTTTGTTCACAGCTACAAAATGTTACGGTCAGCGTTTTTCATATTGTAGGCGATAGCATGTGCCGTAAAATTTGACGATCAGCATGTCGGAGTTTACGCAGGTGACGCCGACACGTACCACGATTTTGCCGACGTAATGAAGCCTATTATATTGGAATATCATGGATTATCAGAAGATTTTACTCACACATCTGATTTGGATCCTTCGAAAGTAAACAGTAACATTGATCCAAAAGCACCGGTTCACTCCACAAGGTAGCAATCTTTTCGCCATGTTTTTTCTATCCAAATTGTATTGTGATTATCTTTCTTTAATGAGGGAAATGTTCTCAATCGAAAATATTTCTTTAGGATTCGAGTGGGACGAAACATTGAAGGATTTGGTCTGTCACCTGGTATTACTCAAGAACAACGCCTGGGAGTGGAAAACTTGATGAAAAATGCTTTTCAAAAGTTAAAAGATGATTTATCAGGAGAATATTATCCGTTACTTGGAATGGACAAAAACGTCCGTAAAGAGCTTGTTGAGGACCATTTTCTGTTCATGTCTGGTGATAAAAATCTAAAGGTTGGTTAGTGACTTCGATGCTTTGACTGGTCTTAGTGAAGTGATAAAAAAAATGTTCACAAATGCTACTCAATATTACTGACATATTTAATGACTCGCATCATTTCTGAAGTCACGTTAAACTCACAGATATATGATGTGCTCGAGTACATTCTCATTTCCTAAGTCTGCAACCCATTGACACCATCTCTGTGTCCTTACATTACTATTATACACAACGAACTAATATGAGATTTTCATGCAGCGATAATACTTACTGACTAAATTAATCGCTTAGGGATAGGCTAAGGTCATATAGAAAATTGTTCTCTATATGGCCTTAGCCGTATTGTAAAGAGAGACATCACGTGTTTTTTTATTTTTAAAATAGACATCTGGGATGGAGCGTGACTGGCCAGAAGGACGTGGTATCTTTCATAACGACCAAAAAACATTTTTAGTTTGGGTGAATGAAGAAGATCAATTGAGAATCATTTCCATGCAGAAAGGTGGAGATGTGAAAGGTGTCTTTGAGCGTTTGACCAGGTAAGATTTTAGAAATTTCTATTTTGTTTTTATCGTCAACTACTTCATTTTTAGCTTTGTTCTTTAATTTTTTAGGGGAATTTTAGCCGTCGGAGATTCAGTATTTGAAGAATCTGAGAAAAGGTTTATGCTTGATCCAAAATATGGATTTTTACATTCATGCCCAACTAACCTTGGAACAGGTAATCATTAAAAAGGTTCCACTAACTATGCCACTCTATGTTTCATCCTTTGTAATACAACTTTAATGACTATTTCCTTATGTTCGTATCAGTCAACCGCTCGAGCATTATTTTTTCGTGAAAAATGGCAAAAGTGTAATCTCCCTTCCATTAAATCAAATAACATGTGCTGGTGTATGTAAATATTGTAATGAAACTTTAAGTACTAACAAATATTTCGTTGTTTTCTTTATACCTACATATGTGCAATATCAACATAGGTATGCGAGCATCTGTACATATTGATTTACCTGGATGGACAGAAGAAGGTTTACCAGCTTTAAAAACACGTTGTGAGGAACTTTCACTTCAACCACGTGGTACAAAAGGAGAATCAGGTGGACAGACAGGTATGTCACGTGACTTTGTATTGTTTTGTTTGATATTGAATTTTTCACTTGAACGTATTTAATTGACGCGCGTTTTTTTGTAGGTGTGACGTACGACATCTCTAATAAACATCGTCTTGGTTATTCCGAAGTGCAACTTGTACAAACTATGATTGATGGAGTTAATGCACTCTATAAAGAAGATCTGGAACTACAAGAAAAGTATGGGATAAAGGTGAATTCAAGAATTATTGCTTTTTAGTAAAAGCTTAATGACGATGTAATACATCGTGTCCGTGATGCTTAATAACATATATTTAAAAAAATAGCACATTAATTTCTCATACCAGTATACTTGTTTCATGATGCTAGTCAAAACCTTTAATACTTGTATTGTGGTCTTTGTTCTGTTCTGCAGTCAGTGTTTTGGTGTGTCAATATAAGATGAGAGTGACCAATTCAAACATCAGTAAAAATTAGTTACGAACTTACTCAAGATGAACTTCATAGAAATTTTTTAATTTTCTACATGTTTAAAGATGTTTGAACAATTCTCCATGCAGTTGTGAAAGAAACGAGAAAAATGTAGTGGGATAAAATAACATGGTAGATTGCGACTTTGAGCATTTCAAATTGAAGCTAATTTCATGATTTTCCCATCAAAATATCGAATGATTATTCTTTTGTTTTATTTACAAATCTATAAGCTGCCTTCCTGCTGAAAACTATAGCAGATAATAACAATAGATAGTTAAATTGTTTGCCTGCACCTGCACGATTTTTACTTTATAAAGCTTGAAGTCGTGGTTGTGGAGAGTAGTAAATCTTTTTTTCCCTTTCGGCCGAATGGAGTTATATGTATGTATCTGCTCAATGTCGAAGATTCAACTGTGAGAAAATTAAGTTAGTGAAGGTTTTATATAAAGTAAAGTTTGTCTTCAGGTTGAACGTTCGAGTAATTCTGAAGAATGCAATGACTTCCCAGAAATAAAATCAAAAGACAGTCTAGTGACGAAATATGTGACTAAAGAGAAATGGGAAAAACTCTGTAATCACAAAACAGAAACTTGTGGTTTTACACTTGGAAAGGTGAATTTATTCTGTTTTAATTTTATGAATTTCTAAAGTGCAAGGTAGTCAATTTAGCAACGAAATGAAACCACAATAAAATACATTAAAAATATGCATATTCCAATTGTACAGACCCAATGTCATACTGTCCAAACACGTCGATGTATAGTCAGTTTTAAAAATTCAATTGGTGTTATGAGTATCGGTAATAACATGTTTTTCAATACTTCGTACAGGCAATTGCATGTGCAGTACAATTTGACGACCAACATGTCGGCGTTTATGCTGGTGATGCCGACACATATCACGACTTTGCTGATGTTATGACACCGATTATCTTAGATTATCACGGCTTGACGGAAGATTTCAGTCATACCTCAGATTTGGATGTCTCGAAACTACAAGGCAACGTAAATACAGAGGCACCAGTGCATTCGACAAGGTAAAATTAAAGTTCTCCCTGGAAAATGTTATTTCGAATGAGCACGGTAATTGATTGAAATTGGCAGATAGCTACATAGGTTTTCGTGATTAGTCTGTGCAGACTTTTTTATCTATGAAACTTTATGAAGTTTGCTGATAAGTAACCTTGAATGGGTAAATAATAAAGAAACACAAATTGTTTCCGAGACACATATTCTAAGACTGGACAAATAAGCTTTTTTCAAGGTTATGTAAGTTTCATATGAAAAGTGTGATTAAAACTTTGATTTCTGTTGGCGCAATGCCCAACTGAGCAATCAAACAAGTGAATTTGTACTTCTCCAAAAAAATCAACGAGCAGTAACAACATATAAACAACAGTTTTGACACTGCATAAAAGAAACCTAATTTTATGTCTGCAATCGTGGATGAAATGTAATGAAACACCTTAAAAAATATTGAAAGTTTGGTGAATACTGCCCACATGCAGTACAAATTATTCCGATTAAAGCGACACATTTCAGGTAACTCGAAACAACATTGTGAAGTGGGGGAAAGGGGATTTTTGATTAATTCGTGATTCATTTGTGATTCATTAATTTTGTCCACGATTGTAGTTCGACGTAATAAGATCAGTTGATTGATTTTACATTGTCAAAGAATTCTTTGCAGACACCTTCCTGTTTTGACACTATGATGATGTCTGAACAAAGGGTGATGCAAAAAAGTAAAACTGGAGTAATTTGATTTACTTTTTTAATTTTGTCTATTATTTTAAATTAGGATTCGAGTGGGACGAAATTGAAGGATTTGGCCTGTCACCTGGTATCACTCAAGAACAACGCCTGGGAGTAGAAAACTTGATGAAGAATGCTTTTCAAAAGTTACAAGAAGATTTATCAGGACAGTATTATCCCTTAACTGGTATGGATGAAAAAGTTCGACAACAACTTGTTGATGATCACTTCTTGTTTATGACTGGTGATAAAAATCTACAGGTAATATTTTGCCGCAAAAAATGCGTGTCGTAAGGCGTCACTCTTCTTCTTCTTAATTAAAGAATTACATGATCGTTAAGTAACCTATTAATTGTAGGCATCTGGGATGGAGCGTGATTGGCCAGAAGGACGTGGTATCTTTCATAACGACGAAAAAACATTTTTAGTTTGGGTGAATGAAGAAGATCAATTAAGAATCATTTCCATGCAGAAAGGTGGAGATGTGAAAGGTGTCTTCGAGCGTTTGACCAGGTAAATAAAATAAATAAAATATTTTAAGTTTTTTTCAAACTTAAAATCTCCATTTTTTGTTTGCTTCGATTTAAAGGGCCTTTTTTAAATCTCTATCTTTTCACCTTAAACTTTGAATACTCTTCTGAATTTCGTCTCTAATAAACGCCCCTCCTGAAAGGGTAAGTTATTTGAATCGTTTTTCAGAGTTTAATACAATCAATACCTTTTAATATTTTTTTATATCAATTATCATCTTTTTTATTTCAGGGGTATCTCAGCAGTCGGTGGTTCAGTTCTCGCTGAGTCAGACAAGAATTTTATGCTAGATCCAAAATATGGATTTTTACATTCATGTCCAACTAACCTTGGTACAGGTATGATACTGTTGCTATAGTTATTATTTGTTACTGGATTTACGTA
>JASGCC010003168.1:0-25055 GCA_030067915.1 Hydractinia echinata | reverse complement strand
CAGGGAGTAAACTCATTTCCCGAACGATTTTTAAAATTATTTTTTCACCACTAAAACCCATGAGACTTGTAGTTTTCAAAAATATTTTCATTTTTGATGAGACGCCGAATGAAAGCAATTTAATCGCCGGCAACCGAAAACCGCGATTTCCCGTAAATCCCGATCGGCCCGTATAGTCGAATGTATACAAAGAAAGTAAGCAGGGAGTAAACTCATTTCCCGAACGATTTTTAAAATTATTTTTCACCACTAAAACCCATGTGACTTGTAGTTTTCAAAAATTTTCATTTTGATGAGACGCCGAATGAAAGCAGTTTAATCGCCGGCAAACCGAAAACCGCATTTCCCGTAAATCCCGGTCGCCCGTATAGTCGAATGTATACAAAGAAAGTAAGCAGGAGTAAACTCATTTCCCGAACGATTTTTAAAATTATTTTTTTCACCACTAAAACCCATGAGACTTGTAGTTTTCAAAAATATTTTCATTTTTGATGAGACGCCGAATGAAAGCAGTTTAATCGCTCGAAACCGAAAACCCGCGATTTCCCGTAAATCCCGGGCTCGGCCCGTATAGTCGAATGTATACAAAGAAAGTAAGCAGGGAGTAAACTCATTTCCCGAACGATTTTTAAATTATTTTTTCACCACTAAAACCCATGAGACTTGTAGTTTTCAAAAATATTTTCATTTTTGATGAGACGCCGAATGAAAAGCAGTTTAATCGCCGGCAACCGAAAACCCGCGATTTCCCGTAAATCCCGGCGGCCCGTATAGTCGAATGTATACAAAGAAAGTAAGCAGGAGTAAACTCATTTCCCGAACGATTTTTAAAATTATTTTTTCACCACTAAAACCCATGAGACTTGTAGTTTTCAAAAATATTTTCATTTTTGATGAGACGCGAATGAAAGCAGTTTAATCGCCGGCAACCGAAAACCCGCGATTTCCCGTAAATCCCGGGTCGGCCCGTATAGTCGAATGTATACAAAGAAAGTAAGCAGGGAGTAAACTCATTTCCCGAACGATTTTTAAAATTATTTTTTCACCACTAAAACCCATGAGACTTGTAGTTTTCAAAAATTTTTCATTTTTGATGAGACGCCGAATGAAAGCAGTTTAATCGCCGGCAACCGAAAACCCGCGATTTCCCGTAAATCCGGTCGGCCCGTATAGTCGAATGTATACAAAGAAAGTAAGCAGGGAGTAAACTCATTTCCCGAACGATTTTTAAAATTATTTTTCACCACTAAAACCCATGAGACTTGTAGTTTTCAAAAATATTTTCATTTTTGATGAGACGCCGAATGAAAGCAGTTTAATCGCCGGCAACCGAAAACCCGCGATTTCCCGTAAATCCGGCTATAGTCGAATGTATACAAAGAAAGTAAGCAGGGAGTAAACTCATTTCCCGAACGATTTTTAAAATTATTTTTTCACCACTAAAACCCATGAGACTTGTAGTTTTCAAAAATATTTTCATTTTTGATGAGACGCCGAATGAAAGCAGTTTAATCGCCGGCAACCGAAAACCCGCGATTTCCCGTAAATCCGGTCGGCCCGTATAGTCGAATGTATACAAAGAAAGTAAGCAGGGAGTAAACTCATTTCCCGAACGATTTTTAAAATTATTTTTTCACCACTAAAACCCATGAGACTTGTAGTTTTCAAAAATATTTTCATTTTTGATGAGACGCCGAATGAAAGCAGTTTAATCGCCGGCAACCGAAAACCCGCGATTTCCCGTAAATCCCGTCGGCCCGTATAGTCGAATGTATACAAAGAAAGTAAGCAGGGAGTAAACTCATTTCCCGAACGATTTTTAAAATTATTTTTTCACCACTAAAACCCATGAGACTTGTAGTTTTCAAAAATATTTTCATTTTTGATGAGACGCCGAATGAAAGCAGTTTAATCGCCGGCAACCGAAAACCCGCGATTTCCCGTAAATCTCGGCGTATAGTCGAATGTATACAAAGAAAGTAAGCAGGGAGTAAACTCATTTCCCGAACGATTTTTAAAATTATTTTTTCACCACTAAAACCCATGAGACTTGTAGTTTTCAAAATATTTTCATTTTTGATGAGACGCCGAATGAAAGCAGTTTAATCGCCGGCAACCGAAAACCCGCGATTTCCCGTAAATCCCGGTCGGCCGTATAGTCGAATGTATACAAAGAAAGTAAGCAGGGAGTAAACTCATTTCCCGAACGATTTTTAAAATTATTTTTTCACCACTAAAACCCATGAGACTTGTAGTTTTCAAAAATATTTTCATTTTTGATGAGACGCCGAATGAAAGCAGTTTAATCGCCGGCAACCGAAAACCCGCGATTTCCCGTAAATCCCGTCGGCCGTATAGTCGAATGTATACAAAGAAAGTACAGGGAGTAAACTCATTTCCCGAACGATTTTTAAAATTATTTTTTCACCACTAAAACCCATGAGACTTGTAGTTTTCAAAAATATTTTCATTTTTGATGAGACGCCGAATGAAAGCAGTTTAATCGCCGGCAACCGAAAACCCGCGATTTCCCGTAAATCCCGGCTCGGCCCGTATAGTCGAATGTATACAAAGAAAGTAAGCAGGGAGTAAACTCATTTCCCGAACGATTTTTAAAATTATTTTTTCACCACTAAAACCCATGAGACTTGTAGTTTTCAAAAAATTTTCATTTTTGATGAGACGCCGAATGAAAGCAGTTTAATCGCCGGCAACCGAAAACCCGCGATTTCCCGTAAATCCCGTATAGTCGAATGTATACAAAGAAAGTAAGCAGGGAGTAAACTCATTTCCCGAACGATTTTTAAAATTATTTTTTCACCACTAAAACCCATGAGACTTGTAGTTTTCAAAAATATTTTCATTTTTGATGAGACGCCGAATGAAAGCAGTTTAATCGCCGGCAACCGAAAACCCGCGATTTCCCGTAAATCCCGTATAGTCGAATGTATACAAAGAAAGTAAGCAGGGAGTAAACTCATTTCCCGAACGATTTTTAAAATTATTTTTTCACCACTAAAACCCATGAGACTTGTAGTTTTCAAAAATATTTTCATTTTTGATGAGACGCCGAATGAAAGCAGTTTAATCGCCGGCAACCGAAAACCCGCGATTTCCCGTAAATCCCGTATAGTCGAATGTATACAAGAAAGTTCAAATATTTTCATTTTTGATGAGACGCAATGAAACAGTTTAATCGCCGGCAACCGAAAACCCGCGATTTCCCGTAAATCCCGTATAGTCGAATGTATACAAAGAAAGTAAGCAGGGAGTAAACTCATTTCCCGAACGATTTTTAAAATTATTTTTTCACCACTAAAACCCATGAGACTTGTAGTTTTCAAAAAATTTTCATTTTTGATGAGACGCCGAATGAAAGCAGTTTAATCGCCGGCAACCGAAAACCCGCGATTTCCCGTAAATCCCGGATCGATAGTCGAATGTATACAAAGAAAGTAAGCAGGGAGTAAACTCATTTCCCGAACGATTTTTAAAATTATTTTTTCACCACTAAAACCCATGAGACTTGTAGTTTTCAAAAATATTTTCATTTTTGATGAGACGCCGAATGAAAGCAGTTTAATCGCCGGCAACCGAAAACCCGCGATTTCCCGTAAATCCGGTCGCCGTATAGTCGAATGTATACAAAGAAAGTAAGCAGGGAGTAAACTCATTTCCCGAACGATTTTTAAAATTATTTTTTCACCACTAAAACCCATGAGACTTGTAGTTTTCAAAAATATTTTCATTTTTGATGAGACGCCGAATGAAAGCAGTTTAATCGCCGGCAACCGAAAACCCGCGATTTCCCGTAAATCCCGGTCGGCCCGTATAGTCGAATGTATACAAAGAAAGTAAGCAGGGAGTAAACTCATTTCCCGAACGATTTTTAAAATTATTTTTTCACCACTAAAACCCATGAGACTTGTAGTTTTCAAAAATATTTTCATTTTTGATGAGACGCCGAATGAAAGCAGTTTAATCGCCGGCAACCGAAAACCCGCGATTTCCCGTAAATCCCGGCTCGGCCCGTATAGTCGAATGTATACAAAGAAAGTAGCAGGGAGTAAACTCATTTCCCGAACGATTTTTAAAATTATTTTTTCACCACTAAAACCCATGAGACTTGTAGTTTTCAAAAATTTTTCATTTTTGATGAGACGCCGAATGAAAGCAGTTTAATCGCCGGCAACCGAAAACCCGCGATTTCCCGTAAATCCCGTATAGTCGAATGTATACAAAGAAAGTAAGCAGGGAGTAAACTCATTTCCCGAACGATTTTTAAAATTATTTTTTCACCACTAAAACCCATGAGACTTGTAGTTTTCAAAAATATTTTCATTTTTGATGAGACGCCGAATGAAAGCAGTTTAATCGCCGGCAACCGAAAACCCGCGATTTCCCGTAAATCCCGTATAGTCGAATGTATACAAAGAAAGTAAGCAGGGAGTAAACTCATTTCCCGAACGATTTTTAAAATTATTTTTTCACCACTAAAACCCATGAGACTTGTAGTTTTCAAAAATATTTTCATTTTTGATGAGACGCCGAATGAAAGCAGTTTAATCGCCGGCAACCGAAAACCCGCGATTTCCCGTAAATCTCGGCCCGTATAGTCGAATGTATACAAAGAAAGTAAGCAGGGAGTAAACTCATTTCCCGAACGATTTTTAAAATTATTTTTTCACCACTAAAACCCATGAGACTTGTAGTTTTCAAAATATTTTCATTTTTGATGAGACGCCGAATGAAAGCAGTTTAATCGCCGGCAACCGAAAACCCGCGATTTCCCGTAAATCCCGGTCGGCCGTATAGTCGAATGTATACAAAGAAAGTAAGCAGGGAGTAAACTCATTTCCCGAACGATTTTTAAAATTATTTTTTCACCACTAAAACCCATGAGACTTGTAGTTTTCAAAAATATTTTCATTTTTGATGAGACGCCGAATGAAAGCAGTTTAATCGCCGGCAACCGAAAACCCGCGATTTCCCGTAAATCCCGGTCGGCCCGTATAGTCGAATGTATACAAAGAAAGTAAGCAGGGAGTAAACTCATTTCCCGAACGATTTTTAAAATTATTTTTTCACCACTAAAACCCATGAGACTTGTAGTTTTCAAAAATATTTTCATTTTTGATGAGACGCCGAATGAAAGCAGTTTAATCGCCGGCAACCGAAAACCCGCGATTTCCCGTAAATCCCGGTCGGCCCGTATAGTCGAATGTATACAAAGAAAGTACAGGGAGTAAACTCATTTCCCGAACGATTTTTAAAATTATTTTTTCACCACTAAAACCCATGAGACTTGTAGTTTTCAAAAATATTTTCATTTTTGATGAGACGCCGAATGAAAGCAGTTTAATCGCCGGCAACCGAAAACCCGCGATTTCCCGTAAATCCCGTATAGTCGAATGTATACAAAGAAAGTAAGCAGGGAGTAAACTCATTTCCCGAACGATTTTTAAAATTATTTTTTCACCACTAAAACCCATGAGACTTGTAGTTTTCAAAAATATTTTCATTTTTGATGAGACGCCGAATGAAAGCAGTTTAATCGCCGGCAACCGAAAACCCGCGATTTCCCGTAAATCCCGTATAGTCGAATGTATACAAAGAAAGTACAGGGAGTAAACTCATTTCCCGAACGATTTTTAAAATTATTTTTTCACCACTAAAACCCATGAGACTTGTAGTTTTCAAAAATTTTTCATTTTTGATGAGACGCCGAATGAAAGCAGTTTAATCGCCGGCAACCGAAAACCCGCGATTTCCCGTAAATCCCGTCGGCCGTATAGTCGAATGTATACAAAGAAAGTAAGCAGGGAGTAAACTCATTTCCCGAACGATTTTTAAAATTATTTTTTCACCACTAAAACCCATGAGACTTGTAGTTTTCAAAAATATTTTCATTTTTGATGAGACGCCGAATGAAAGCAGTTTAATCGCCGGCAACCGAAAACCCGCGATTTCCCGTAAATCCCGTCGGCCCGTATAGTCGAATGTATACAAAGAAAGTAAGCAGGGAGTAAACTCATTTCCCGAACGATTTTTAAAATTATTTTTTCACCACTAAAACCCATGAGACTTGTAGTTTTCAAAAATATTTTCATTTTTGATGAGACGCCGAATGAAAGCAGTTTAATCGCCGGCAACCGAAAACCCGCGATTTCCCGTAAATCCGGTCGGCCCGTATAGTCGAATGTATACAAAGAAAGTAAGCAGGGAGTAAACTCATTTCCCGAACGATTTTTAAAATTATTTTTTCACCACTAAAACCCATGAGACTTGTAGTTTTCAAAAATATTTTCATTTTTGATGAGACGCCGAATGAAAGCAGTTTAATCGCCGGCAACCGAAAACCCGCGATTTCCCGTAAATCCCGGTCGGCCCGTATAGTCGAATGTATACAAAGAAAGTACAGGGAGTAAACTCATTTCCCGAACGATTTTTAAAATTATTTTTTCACCACTAAAACCCATGAGACTTGTAGTTTTCAAAAATATTTTCATTTTTGATGAGACGCCGAATGAAAGCAGTTTAATCGCCGGCAACCGAAAACCCGCGATTTCCCGTAAATCCCGGCTCGGCCGTATAGTCGAATGTATACAAAGAAAGTACAGGGAGTAAACTCATTTCCCGAACGATTTTTAAAATTATTTTTTCACCACTAAAACCCATGAGACTTGTAGTTTTCAAAAATATTTTCATTTTTGATGAGACGCCGAATGAAAGCAGTTTAATCGCCGGCAACCGAAAACCCGCGATTTCCCGTAAATCCCGTATAGTCGAATGTATACAAAGAAAGTAAGCAGGGAGTAAACTCATTTCCCGAACGATTTTTAAAATTATTTTTTCACCACTAAAACCCATGAGACTTGTAGTTTTCAAAAATATTTTCATTTTTGATGAGACGCCGAATGAAAGCAGTTTAATCGCCGGCAACCGAAAACCCGCGATTTCCCGTAAATCCCGGCTCGGCCCGTATAGTCGAATGTATACAAAGAAAGTACAGGGAGTAAACTCATTTCCCGAACGATTTTTAAAATTATTTTTTCACCACTAAAACCCATGAGACTTGTAGTTTTCAAAAATATTTTCATTTTTGATGAGACGCCGAATGAAAGCAGTTTAATCGCCGGCAACCGAAAACCCGCGATTTCCCGTAAATCCCGGTCGGCCCGTATAGTCGAATGTATACAAAGAAAGTAAGCAGGGAGTAAACTCATTTCCCGAACGATTTTTAAAATTATTTTTTCACCACTAAAACCCATGAGACTTGTAGTTTTCAAAAATATTTTCATTTTTGATGAGACGCCGAATGAAAGCAGTTTAATCGCCGGCAACCGAAAACCCGCGATTTCCCGTAAATCCCGTATAGTCGAATGTATACAAAGAAAGTAAGCAGGGAGTAAACTCATTTCCCGAACGATTTTTAAAATTATTTTTTCACCACTAAAACCCATGAGACTTGTAGTTTTCAAAAATATTTTCATTTTTGATGAGACGCCGAATGAAAGCAGTTTAATCGCCGGCAACCGAAAACCCGCGATTTCCCGTAAATCCCGTATCGCCGTATAGTCGAATGTATACAAAGAAAGTAAGCAGGGAGTAAACTCATTTCCCGAACGATTTTTAAAATTATTTTTTCACCACTAAAACCCATGAGACTTGTAGTTTTCAAAAATATTTTCATTTTTGATGAGACGCCGAATGAAAGCAGTTTAATCGCCGGCAACCGAAAACCCGCGATTTCCCGTAAATCCCGTCGGCCCGTATAGTCGAATGTATACAAAGAAAGTAAGCAGGGAGTAAACTCATTTCCCGAACGATTTTTAAAATTATTTTTTCACCACTAAAACCCATGAGACTTGTAGTTTTCAAAAATATTTTCATTTTTGATGAGACGCCGAATGAAAGCAGTTTAATCGCCGGCAACCGAAAACCCGCGATTTCCCGTAAATCCCGTATAGTCGAATGTATACAAAGAAAGTAAGCAGGGAGTAAACTCATTTCCCGAACGATTTTTAAAATTATTTTTTCACCACTAAAACCCATGAGACTTGTAGTTTTCAAAAATATTTTCATTTTTGATGAGACGCCGAATGAAAGCAGTTTAATCGCCGGCAACCGAAAACCCGCGATTTCCCGTAAATCCCGGCTCGGCCCGTATAGTCGAATGTATACAAAGAAAGTACAGGGAGTAAACTCATTTCCCGAACGATTTTTAAAATTATTTTTTCACCACTAAAACCCATGAGACTTGTAGTTTTCAAAAATATTTTCATTTTTGATGAGACGCCGAATGAAAGCAGTTTAATCGCCGGCAACCGAAAACCCGCGATTTCCCGTAAATCCCGTATAGTCGAATGTATACAAAGAAAGTAAGCAGGGAGTAAACTCATTTCCCGAACGATTTTTAAAATTATTTTTTCACCACTAAAACCCATGAGACTTGTAGTTTTCAAAAATATTTTCATTTTTGATGAGACGCCGAATGAAAGCAGTTTAATCGCCGGCAACCGAAAACCCGCGATTTCCCGTAAATCCCCTCGGCCCGTATAGTCGAATGTATACAAAGAAAGTAAGCAGGGAGTAAACTCATTTCCCGAACGATTTTTAAAATTATTTTTTCACCACTAAAACCCATGAGACTTGTAGTTTTCAAAAATATTTTCATTTTTGATGAGACGCCGAATGAAAGCAGTTTAATCGCCGGCAACCGAAAACCCGCGATTTCCCGTAAATCCCGTCGGCCCGTATAGTCGAATGTATACAAAGAAAGTACAGGGAGTAAACTCATTTCCCGAACGATTTTTAAAATTATTTTTTCACCACTAAAACCCATGAGACTTGTAGTTTTCAAAAATATTTTCATTTTTGATGAGACGCCGAATGAAAGCAGTTTAATCGCCGGCAACCGAAAACCCGCGATTTCCCGTAAATCCCGGCTCGGCCCGTATAGTCGAATGTATACAAAGAAAGTACAGGGAGTAAACTCATTTCCCGAACGATTTTTAAAATTATTTTTTCACCACTAAAACCCATGAGACTTGTAGTTTTCAAAAATATTTTCATTTTTGATGAGACGCCGAATGAAAGCAGTTTAATCGCCGGCAACCGAAAACCCGCGATTTCCCGTAAATCCCGTATAGTCGAATGTATACAAAGAAAGTAAGCAGGGAGTAAACTCATTTCCCGAACGATTTTTAAAATTATTTTTTCACCACTAAAACCCATGAGACTTGTAGTTTTCAAAAATATTTTCATTTTTGATGAGACGCCGAATGAAAGCAGTTTAATCGCCGGCAACCGAAAACCCGCGATTTCCCGTAAATCCCGTATAGTCGAATGTATACAAAGAAAGTAAGCAGGGAGTAAACTCATTTCCCGAACGATTTTTAAAATTATTTTTTCACCACTAAAACCCATGAGACTTGTAGTTTTCAAAAATATTTTCATTTTTGATGAGACGCCGAATGAAAGCAGTTTAATCGCCGGCAACCGAAAACCCGCGATTTCCCGTAAATCCCGTATAGTCGAATGTATACAAAGAAAGTAAGCAGGGAGTAAACTCATTTCCCGAACGATTTTTAAAATTATTTTTTCACCACTAAAACCCATGAGACTTGTAGTTTTCAAAAATATTTTCATTTTTGATGAGACGCCGAATGAAAGCAGTTTAATCGCCGGCAACCGAAAACCCGCGATTTCCCGTAAATCCCGGCTCGGCCGTATAGTCGAATGTATACAAAGAAAGTACAGGGAGTAAACTCATTTCCCGAACGATTTTTAAAATTATTTTTTCACCACTAAAACCCATGAGACTTGTAGTTTTCAAAAATATTTTCATTTTTGATGAGACGCCGAATGAAAGCAGTTTAATCGCCGGCAACCGAAAACCCGCGATTTCCCGTAAATCCCGGGATCGGCCCGTATAGTCGAATGTATACAAAGAAAGTAAGCAGGGAGTAAACTCATTTCCCGAACGATTTTTAAAATTATTTTTTCACCACTAAAACCCATGAGACTTGTAGTTTTCAAAAATATTTTCATTTTTGATGAGACGCCGAATGAAAGCAGTTTAATCGCCGGCAACCGAAAACCCGCGATTTCCCGTAAATCCCGGCTCGGCCCGTATAGTCGAATGTATACAAAGAAAGTACCCAGGGAGTAAACTCATTTCCCGAACGATTTTTAAAATTATTTTTTCACCACTAAAACCCATGAGACTTGTAGTTTTCAAAAATATTTTCATTTTTGATGAGACGCCGAATGAAAGCAGTTTAATCGCCGGCAACCGAAAACCCGCGATTTCCCGTAAATCCCGGCTCGGCCCGTATAGTCGAATGTATACAAAGAAAGTACCCAGGGAGTAAACTCATTTCCCGAACGATTTTTAAAATTATTTTTTCACCACTAAAACCCATGAGACTTGTAGTTTTCAAAAATATTTTCATTTTTGATGAGACGCCGAATGAAAGCAGTTTAATCGCCGGCAACCGAAAACCCGCGATTTCCCGTAAATCCCGTATAGTCGAATGTATACAAAGAAAGTAAGCAGGGAGTAAACTCATTTCCCGAACGATTTTTAAAATTATTTTTTCACCACTAAAACCCATGAGACTTGTAGTTTTCAAAAATATTTTCATTTTTGATGAGACGCCGAATGAAAGCAGTTTAATCGCCGGCAACCGAAAACCCGCGATTTCCCGTAAATCCCGTATAGTCGAATGTATACAAAGAAAGTAAGCAGGGAGTAAACTCATTTCCCGAACGATTTTTAAAATTATTTTTTCACCACTAAAACCCATGAGACTTGTAGTTTTCAAAAATATTTTCATTTTTGATGAGACGCCGAATGAAAGCAGTTTAATCGCCGGCAACCGAAAACCCGCGATTTCCCGTAAATCCCGGCTCGGCCCGTATAGTCGAATGTATACAAAGAAAGTAAGCAGGGAGTAAACTCATTTCCCGAACGATTTTTAAAATTATTTTTTCACCACTAAAACCCATGAGACTTGTAGTTTTCAAAAATATTTTCATTTTTGATGAGACGCCGAATGAAAGCAGTTTAATCGCCGGCAACCGAAAACCCGCGATTTCCCGTAAATCCCGGCTCGGCCCGTATAGTCGAATGTATACAAAGAAAGTAAGCAGGGAGTAAACTCATTTCCCGAACGATTTTTAAAATTATTTTTTCACCACTAAAACCCATGAGACTTGTAGTTTTCAAAAATATTTTCATTTTTGATGAGACGCCGAATGAAAGCAGTTTAATCGCCGGCAACCGAAAACCCGCGATTTCCCGTAAATCCCGTATAGTCGAATGTATACAAAGAAAGTAAGCAGGGAGTAAACTCATTTCCCGAACGATTTTTAAAATTATTTTTTCACCACTAAAACCCATGAGACTTGTAGTTTTCAAAAATATTTTCATTTTTGATGAGACGCCGAATGAAAGCAGTTTAATCGCCGGCAACCGAAAACCCGCGATTTCCCGTAAATCCCGGCTCGGCCCGTATAGTCGAATGTATACAAAGAAAGTACAGGGAGTAAACTCATTTCCCGAACGATTTTTAAAATTATTTTTTCACCACTAAAACCCATGAGACTTGTAGTTTTCAAAAATGATTTCATTTTTGATGAGACGCCGAATGAAAGCAGTTTAATCGCCGGCAACCGAAAACCCGCGATTTCCCGTAAATCCCGTATAGTCGAATGTATACAAAGAAAGTAAGCAGGGAGTAAACTCATTTCCCGAACGATTTTTAAAATTATTTTTTCACCACTAAAACCCATGAGACTTGTAGTTTTCAAAAATTTTTCATTTTTGATGAGACGCCGAATGAAACAGTTTAATCGCCGGCAACCGAAAACCCGCGATTTCCCGTAAATCCCGTATAGTCGAATGTATACAAAGAAAGTAAGCAGGGAGTAAACTCATTTCCCGAACGATTTTTAAAATTATTTTTTCACCACTAAAACCCATGAGACTTGTAGTTTTCAAAAATATTTTCATTTTTGATGAGACGCCGAATGAAAGCAGTTTAATCTCCGGAAACCGAAAACCCGCGATTTCCCGTAAATCCCGGGCTCGGTCCGTATACTGCCGTAATTTGGTAAAAGGAAGTAAGTGACATTCCCGTGATTTTGAGAAAATACACATTAACTAAAAATTCCTTTGCCTTGGGGCAAAAATTATGAACCGAAAGTTGCATGAACGTTTTTGATAGAGTTAAACCTAACATTTGCTTATAAAATACAACATTTTAGTGTATCTGCATGGAAAAGCAATATGGATGTTACATACTTCCTTTTAGCAAAGTAATTTCCAAAAAAAATTTTTGAAAAAAAATCGGATAAAGGAAGCAAATAACACTAAATAAGAAAAAACAATCATTTTCAAGTTAGAATGTATTTTCAAATAATTAGAAATACCTTCAGAATTAAAATTTCATGGAAATATATAACAACGGGGTAGAAAAATAAGAAAATTGTTTTTGTTTCTAACTTGACATTAAAATGTTTAGTGTCTTTAGAACTTATCTTTTGAGTTCAGTTAGAGTTAAGAAAATCCATTTATATCTAAACAAACTAATTTTAAATTGATAGAATTACTATCATATATACTATCATATATATGTTTTGAAAATCAACTGTTATAATAAATAATTTGGAACTAATTTTTAGAAATAAATAATTGAATAAATAATGAATTGAAAATTTTATTTACACTTTGAAATATTCACATATAACATTTTAACCATAAACTACAGGTAAAACAAGGAAACTCTTTGTTACAACAAAACTAAAAAAACTAACGAGGACTGAACATAGGTAACTAAAAACTCAAAAGAAACAAGTTATAACAAGGTATAGGGAAAGGAAACTACACTGTCTGTCTGATAGATAAAATCTAGTAACTTTTGTTTTTTGTAACTTTAACAAAAATTGTCAATTAAATCATTCGACTCATCATTAACATATAAGCTACACCAAAACTCCCTTCTGTTTGGAGGCATCAGTGGTGCTAGTTTCACAACTATTCCATTTTTCTTGCTTGATGTAATACCACGTGGTTCTTGAAGTGTTCGAGGAAATTGACCTTTTAAAATTTTAGAACTAATTTTCTTTTTCAAAAACTCGGCTGATTTAAACTCACTTTCCTCGTGACTTTCTTTCCAAAACATTTTAGTCTCATTTTTTCTAAATTGCAAGACTTGTACATTCGCTAACAGAGGCTTATTATCTGCAAATTTACCTTGACTGACACCATTCTCCCAGTCTAGAAAATCTCCCTCACTCATTAACAGCATGTAACCTTTGGATGCAATAATTTGTTCGAAATCGTTAAAGTCATAAACATTTTTCTTTGCTCTCATTTCTTTTTCAATTTGATGATGGAAAGAATCAGCACTCATAAATGTGTGGCCCTTTTCAAAATATTTTAAAGTGATCGTTTCTGGACAACCATCAACATTTAACAAGTAGCAAAATGCTGTAAATAACGTCCAGTTTTTATTTTGACCCGAGCAATTATCACACCAAAATATAAATTCTTCTATGTCACGGTACTTAGGACTACAAATAATTTTCACATATGTACTTGCAACATCTTCTGCATTTCTGCCAGAAATACCTTCATGCCAAATAACACCAGTGGGCATGACACCTTTAGCTTTCGAGAAGCTACCTAAAGGAGCAAAAGTCTCGTGAAATGCAACTAATCGCTTTGTAAAGACAGCTGTTTTAACACCAGGCATTCTAGGTAACATTATCACCTTTTGCATATCTACAGAAAATAAGATTTTTGATGGGTCATGCTCCAATTGAGCATCTTCTTTGTAATACTTTCGTGAAATTCTTGCGCTTTCAATGTGTGATTTCCATTTAGTGCACATTTCACATGTAATATTATCACTGTTCTCGTCATGAGAATGTTTCTCATAAAGTATGCAATCTTCACACTCCTCCTCTCCGAGCTTAACAAAACTAATGTTCAAACTATTTACTTCTTTTCTATACCTGTCATAACTTAGTTTAAGCTCCTTATGCTTTACTTTAAAATCATCGTATAGACTTTTAATAGACAACTCTGGACTCAAGTAAAGTCTGTTTGGAGCATGCTCCCGCCTATAGTGGCTGACAGATGGATTAAATGACTTGATATGTCCTACGATTAATTGGTGACTTTCATCTGATAACTTGTTAGCAGGCTCATGTTTTCCTCGCCTATCATTTGCTGGCATAATAGATCCTTGGTCACAACTTTGAAGGGTTACAGTAATAATCTTATCAGAAGTGTAACCAAGAGTTCTTAAAAAGAAGACTTTACAAACTTGATGGTCAACATCTTCTTCATCCATCATAAAGTACAATCGCGAAGTATTTCTTGTTACATCTCCTCTGGAATCTAAGCGCGGTCTTTTAGTTGGAATAAGCTTGACATTATTTTTTATCCACATACGCCTTTTATTGTAGTCTAATTTCCAAAATTGGTTATTTATATCCTTTCTCCTCTCTTCACAGATATTCTCAATGCACTTCCTTTTACACAAGCATGGTGGTAACAGCTTATGGTTGCTAATATCACGTTCTTTCCGCTCAACCACAGACAAACGTTTTCGTTTTTTAGCCCTGAACAGAGAAAATAATATGTTTTATATTATAATACAAAACTTGAGTTTAAAATTGTATTAAAATTGTTAAAGTCAACAAACCTAATTTAATAGGATTCAAATCATATAAAATATTTAAATCAAGAAATATTAACAGAAGGAACAGAACTGCTTTCTTACCCAGCTTTATTTGATGTCTCTCCGATTTCCGGTAAATCTTTTTCAAATAAGTGATTTCCCTCAGCTTCTGCGTTGTTATTTTCAATATCAGCACCATCAAGAATAGCCGTATCTCTGAAAATGTAAATAAAACATTCAATTAAATGAGTCAAACAATCAATTGGGTTAAAGATTGGTCAGTTATTTGGGCTGCATAAACATGTAGCTTTTGCCAGCATAGTTAAACAGATAAATAAAACATTGACTTACACAGATTCGTTCAACACAATCGATTCTTCAGTTTCTGAAGAAATAGATTTTTCAAGGACACCTCTAAATAATGGGAATAGAATAAAAATGTATTTAGCAAATTCACTGCACTAGACGAAATATCGAAATTCAAAAATTAAGAGAACCGTCAGTAACATTTTTGACACTAGACAAAGCACATATAACCAGTTTTTTTATTTGGTAAATATGGTGAATAAAACTTACTTTTTCTTGAGGAAGTTGAAGAAATCTGAAGGCTTCTCCATCATTCTTATTTGTGTTCCATATTTCAAAGATAGCTAGCTAGCTAGCTACAATATCAATATTTTGTTCTTTTTAGCTAAGAAAAATTCTCTTCACTTAAAAATGCTGTTGACTTTTTCAAGACAAAACAAAGTTATCATTAACGAATTGTTAGCAATGGAGAGGCTTCCTAATTCAAAGATCAAATAATCATATCCAACCAGCATCAAACAGAGATAAAGTTCACCCATTAACATTGACATGCACTTGCTTGATATTTCGCCATGTTTGTTTCCGGATGTCTCGGTGCTTCAACCTTTTAACTCTGGGACAAAACCTCTGCTCATGGTAATGATCGAGACAAAAAAAATCAGTTGCGTCTTTTTGCCGATTTTTTTACAAATAAATAGACACTTGCTTCTTTTCCGTAGACTTGCTTGCCAAGTAGAAAGAAACCCGTTAATTTGAATAATCAAGACATATCGCACATACTTCCTTTTGGTGATTTTTATATGAAATCTCTTGCTAGTTACTTCCTATCGCTTGGTTTATATCTAATGGAATGAGCGCCGAAATGCCAAAAATAGAAATTGAAGGAATGCCAAATTACCAAAAAAGAAAATTTATCCTGAAATCTCGATTTTTTCAAAATTGTCACTTACTTCCTTTTATCAAATTACGGCAGTATAGTGGAATGAATACAAAGAAAGTACCCAGGAAGTAAACTCATTTCCCGAACGATTTTTGAAATTATTTTTTCACCACTAAAACCCATGAGACTTGTAGTTTTCAAAAATATTTTCATTTTTGATGAGACGCCGAATGAAAGCAGTTTAATCGCCGGCAACCGAAAACCCGCGATTTCCCGTAAATCCCGGCTCGGCCCGTATAGTCGAATGTATACAAAGAAAGTAAGCAGGAGTAAACTCATTTCCCGAACGATTTTTAAAATTATTTTTTCCCACTAAAACCCATGAGACTTGTAGTTTTCAAAAATATTTTCATTTTTGATGAGACGCCGAATGAAAGCAGTTTAATCGCCGGCAACCGAAAACCCGCGATTTCCCGTAAATCCCGGCTCGGCCCGTATAGTGGAATGTATACAAAGAAAGTACACAGGGAGTAAACTCATTTCCCGAACGATTTTTAAAATTATTTTTTCACCACTAAAACCCATGAGACTTGTAGTTTTCAAAAATATTTTCATTTTTGATGAGACGCCGAATGAAAGCAGTTTAATCTCCGGCAACCGAAAACCCGCGATTTCCCGTAAATCCCGGCTCGGCCCGTATAGTGAATGTATACAAAGAAAGTACCCAGGGAGTAAACTCATTTCCCGAACGATTTTTAAAATTATTTTTTCACCACTAAAACCCATGAGACTTGTAGTTTTCAAAAATTTTTCATTTTTGATGAGACGCCGAATGAAAGCAGTTTAATCGCCGGCAACCGAAAACCCGCGATTTCCCGTAAATCCCGTATAGTCGAATGTATACAAAGAAAGTAAGCAGGGAGTAAACTCATTTCCCGAACGATTTTTAAAATTATTTTTTCACCACTAAAACCCATGAGACTTGTAGTTTTCAAAAATATTTTCATTTTTGATGAGACGCCGAATGAAAGCAGTTTAATCGCCGGCAACCGAAAACCCGCGATTTCCCGTAAATCCCGTATAGTCGAATGTATACAAAGAAAGTAAGCAGGGAGTAAACTCATTTCCCGAACGATTTTTAAAATTATTTTTTCACCACTAAAACCCATGAGACTTGTAGTTTTCAAAAATATTTTCATTTTTGATGAGACGCCGAATGAAAGCAGTTTAATCGCCGGCAACCGAAAACCCGCGATTTCCCGTAAATCCCGGATCGGCCGTATAGTCGAATGTATACAAAGAAAGTAAGCAGGGAGTAAACTCATTTCCCGAACGATTTTTAAAATTATTTTTTCACCACTAAAACCCATGAGACTTGTAGTTTTCAAAAATATTTTCATTTTTGATGAGACGCCGAATGAAAGCAGTTTAATCGCCGGCAACCGAAAACCCGCGATTTCCCGTAAATCCCGGACTCGGCCCGTATAGTCGAATGTATACAAAGAAAGTAAGCAGGGAGTAAACTCATTTCCCGAACGATTTTTAAAATTATTTTTTCACCACTAAAACCCATGAGACTTGTAGTTTTCAAAAATATTTTCATTTTTGATGAGACGCCGAATGAAAGCAGTTTAATCGCCGGCAACCGAAAACCCGCGATTTCCCGTAAATCCCGTATAGTCGAATGTATACAAAGAAAGTAAGCAGGGAGTAAACTCATTTCCCGAACGATTTTTAAAATTATTTTTTCACCACTAAAACCCATGAGACTTGTAGTTTTCAAAAATATTTTCATTTTTGATGAGACGCCGAATGAAAGCAGTTTAATCGCCGGCAACCGAAAACCCGCGATTTCCCGTAAATCCCGGATCGGCCCGTATAGTCGAATGTATACAAAGAAAGTAAGCAGGGAGTAAACTCATTTCCCGAACGATTTTTAAAATTATTTTTTCACCACTAAAACCCATGAGACTTGTAGTTTTAAAAATATTTTCATTTTTGATGAGACGCCGAATGAAAGCAGTTTAATCGCCGGCAACCGAAAACCCGCGATTTCCCGTAAATCCCGTATAGTCGAATGTATACAAAGAAAGTAAGCAGGGAGTAAACTCATTTCCCGAACGATTTTTAAAATTATTTTTTCACCACTAAAACCCATGAGACTTGTAGTTTTCAAAAATATTTTCATTTTTGATGAGACGCCGAATGAAAGCAGTTTAATCGCCGGCAACCGAAAACCCGCGATTTCCCGTAAATCCCGTATAGTCGAATGTATACAAAGAAAGTAAGCAGGGAGTAAACTCATTTCCCGAACGATTTTTAAAATTATTTTTTCACCACTAAAACCCATGAGACTTGTAGTTTTCAAAAATATTTTCATTTTTGATGAGACGCCGAATGAAAGCAGTTTAATCGCCGGCAACCGAAAACCCGCGATTTCCCGTAAATCCCGTATAGTCGAATGTATACAAAGAAAGTAAGCAGGGAGTAAACTCATTTCCCGAACGATTTTTAAAATTATTTTTTCACCACTAAAACCCATGAGACTTGTAGTTTTCAAAAATATTTTCATTTTTGATGAGACGCCGAATGAAAGCAGTTTAATCGCCGGCAACCGAAAACCCGCGATTTCCCGTAAATCCCGGCTCGGCCCGTATAGTCGAATGTATACAAAGAAAGTAAGCAGGGAGTAAACTCATTTCCCGAACGATTTTTAAAATTATTTTTTCACCACTAAAACCCATGAGACTTGTAGTTTTCAAAAATTTTTCATTTTTGATGAGACGCCGAATGAAAGCAGTTTAATCGCCGGCAACCGAAAACCCGCGATTTCCCGTAAATCCCGGCTCGGCCCGTATAGTCGAATGTATACAAAGAAAGTACAGGGAGTAAACTCATTTCCCGAACGATTTTTAAAATTATTTTTTCACCACTAAAACCCATGAGACTTGTAGTTTTCAAAAATATTTTCATTTTTGATGAGACGCCGAATGAAAGCAGTTTAATCGCCGGCAACCGAAAACCCGCGATTTCCCGTAAATCCCGGCTCGGCCCGTATAGTCGAATGTATACAAAGAAAGTAAGCAGGGAGTAAACTCATTTCCCGAACGATTTTTAAAATTATTTTTTCACCACTAAAACCCATGAGACTTGTAGTTTTCAAAAATATTTTCATTTTTGATGAGACGCCGAATGAAAGCAGTTTAATCGCCGGCAACCGAAAACCCGCGATTTCCCGTAAATCCCGTATAGTCGAATGTATACAAAGAAAGTAAGCAGGGAGTAAACTCATTTCCCGAACGATTTTTAAAATTATTTTTTCACCACTAAAACCCATGAGACTTGTAGTTTTCAAAAATATTTTCATTTTTGATGAGACGCCGAATGAAAGCAGTTTAATCGCCGGCAACCGAAAACCCGCGATTTCCCGTAAATCCCGGCTCGGCCCGTATAGTCGAATGTATACAAAGAAAGTAAGCAGGGAGTAAACTCATTTCCCGAACGATTTTTAAAATTATTTTTTCACCACTAAAACCCATGAGACTTGTAGTTTTCAAAAATATTTTCATTTTTGATGAGACGCCGAATGAAAGCAGTTTAATCGCCGGCAACCGAAAACCCGCGATTTCCCGTAAATCCCGTATAGTCGAATGTATACAAAGAAAGTAAGCAGGGAGTAAACTCATTTCCCGAACGATTTTTAAAATTTTTTTTCACCACTAAAACCCATGAGACTTGTAGTTTTCAAAAATATTTTCATTTTTGATGAGACGCCGAATGAAAGCAGTTTAATCGCCGGCAACCGAAAACCCGCGATTTCCCGTAAATCCCGGATCGGCCCGTATAGTCGAATGTATACAAAGAAAGTAAGCAGGGAGTAAACTCATTTCCCGAACGATTTTTAAAATTATTTTTTCACCACTAAAACCCATGAGACTTGTAGTTTTCAAAAATATTTTCATTTTTGATGAGACGCCGAATGAAAGCAGTTTAATCGCCGGCAACCGAAAACCCGCGATTTCCCGTAAATCCCGGCTCGGCCCGTATAGTCGAATGTATACAAAGAAAGTACAGGGAGTAAACTCATTTCCCGAACGATTTTTAAAATTATTTTTTCACCACTAAAACCCATGAGACTTGTAGTTTTCAAAAATATTTTCATTTTTGATGAGACGCCGAATGAAAGCAGTTTAATCTCCGGCAACCGAAAACCCGCGATTTCCCGTAAATCCCGGATCGGCCCGTATAGTCGAATGTATACAAAGAAAGTAAGCAGGGAGTAAACTCATTTCCCGAACGATTTTTAAAATTATTTTTTCACCACTAAAACCCATGAGACTTGTAGTTTTCAAAAATATTTTCATTTTTGATGAGACGCCGAATGAAAGCAGTTTAATCGCCGGCAACCGAAAACCCGCGATTTCCCGTAAATCCCGGCTCGGCCCGTATAGTCGAATGTATACAAAGAAAGTACAGGGAGTAAACTCATTTCCCGAACGATTTTTAAAATTATTTTTTCACCACTAAAACCCATGAGACTTGTAGTTTTCAAAAATTTTTCATTTTTGATGAGACGCCGAATGAAAGCAGTTTAATCGCCGGCAACCGAAAACCCGCGATTTCCCGTAAATCCCGGCTCGGCCCGTATAGTCGAATGTATACAAAGAAAGTAAGCAGGGAGTAAACTCATTTCCCGAACGATTTTTAAAATTATTTTTTCACCACTAAAACCCATGAGACTTGTAGTTTTCAAAAATATTTTCATTTTTGATGAGACGCCGAATGAAAGCAGTTTAATCGCCGGCAACCGAAAACCCGCGATTTCCCGTAAATCCCGTATAGTCGAATGTATACAAAGAAAGTAAGCAGGGAGTAAACTCATTTCCCGAACGATTTTTAAAATTATTTTTTCACCACTAAAACCCATGAGACTTGTAGTTTTCAAAAATTTTTCATTTTTGATGAGACGCCGAATGAAAGCAGTTTAATCGCCGGCAACCGAAAACCCGCGATTTCCCGTAAATCCCGGACTCGGCCCGTATAGTCGAATGTATACAAAGAAAGTAAGCAGGGAGTAAACTCATTTCCCGAACGATTTTTAAAATTATTTTTTCACCACTAAAACCCATGAGACTTGTAGTTTTAAAAATATTTTCATTTTTGATGAGACGCCGAATGAAAGCAGTTTAATCGCCGGCAACCGAAAACCCGCGATTTCCCGTAAATCCCGTATAGTCGAATGTATACAAAGAAAGTAAGCAGGGAGTAAACTCATTTCCCGAACGATTTTTAAAATTTTTTTTCACCACTAAAACCCATGAGACTTGTAGTTTTCAAAAATGTTTTCATTTTGATGAGACGCCGAATGAAAGCAGTTTAATCGCCGGCAACCGAAAACCCGCGATTTCCCGTAAATCCCGCTCGGCCCGTATAGTCGAATGTATACAAAGAAAGTAAGCAGGGAGTAAACTCATTTCCCGAACGATTTTTAAAATTATTTTTTCACCACTAAAACCCATGAGACTTGTAGTTTTCAAAAATATTTCATTTTTGATGAGACGCCGAATGAAAGCAGTTTAATCGCCGGCAACCGAAAACCCGCGATTTCCCGTAAATCCCGGCTCGGCCCGTATAGTCGAATGTATACAAAGAAAGTACCCAGGGAGTAAACTCATTTCCCGAACGATTTTTAAAATTATTTTTTCACCACTAAAACCCATGAGACTTGTAGTTTTCAAAAATTTTTCATTTTTGATGAGACGCCGAATGAAAGCAGTTTAATCTCCGGCAACCGAAAACCCGCGATTTCCCGTAAATCCCGGCTCGGCCCGTATAGTCGAATGTATACAAAGAAAGTAGCAGGGAGTAAACTCATTTCCCGAACGATTTTTAAAATTATTTTTTCACCACTAAAACCCATGAGACTTGTAGTTTTCAAAAAATATTTTCATTTTTGATGAGACGCCGAATGAAACCAGTTTAATCTCCGGAAACCGAAAACCCGCGATTTCCCGTAAATCCCGGCTCGGCCGTAGTGGAATGTATACAAAGAAAGTACCCAGGGAGTAAACTCATTTCCCGAACGATTTTTAAAATTATTTTTTCACCACTAAAACCCATGAGACTTGTAGTTTTCAAAAATGTTTTCATTCTTGATGGAGACGCCGAATGAAAGCAGCTTTAATCGCCGGCAACCGAAAACCCGGCGATTTCCCGTAAATCCCGTTATAGTCGAATGTATACAAAGATTAAGAAGCAGGGAGTAAACTCATTTCGCCGGATCCGGATTTTTTAAAATTATTTTTTTTCACCACTAAACCCATTGAGACTTGCAGTTTTCGAAACGTTAATATTTTCATTTTTGATGAGACGCCGGAATGAACCAGTTAATCTCCGGCAACCAGAAACCCGCGAATTTCCCGTAAAATCCCGAGTCGCCCGTATAGTCGAATCCTATTACCAAAGAAAGTAAGCAGAGTAAACTTCATTTTCCCGAACGATTTTCAAATTATTTTTTCACCACTAAAACCCATGAGACTTGATAGTTTCAAAAATATTCTTCATTTTTTGATGAGACGCCGAATGAAAGCAGTTAATGCGGCCAACCGAAAACCCGCGATTTCCGTAAATCCCGTCGCCCGGATAGTGAATATATACAAAGAAAGTAAGCAGGGAGTAAACTCATTTCCCGAACGATTTTTAAAATTTTTTTTCACCACTAAACCCATGAGACTTGTAGTTTTCAAAAATGTTTTCATTTTTGATGAGACGCCGAATGAAAGCAGTTTAATCGCCGGCAACCGAAAACCCGCGATTTCCCGTAAATCCCGATGCCCGTATAGTCGAATGTATACAAAGAAAGTAAGCAGGGAGTAAACTCATTTCCCGAACGATTTTTTAAAATTATTTTTTCACCACTAAAACCCATGAGACTTGTAGTTTTCAAAAATATTTTCATTTTGATGAGACGCCGAATGAAAGCAGTTTAATGCCGGCAACCGAAAACCCGCGATTCCTAAATCCGTAAATCCCGGACTCGGCCCGTATAGTCGAATTATACAAGAAAGTAAGCAGGGAGTAAACTCATTCCCCGAACGGATTTTCAAATTATTTTTTCACCACTAAAACCCATGAGATTTGGTAGTTTTAAAAAATTTTTCATTTTTGAGGAGCGCCAATGAAACATTTAATCGCGGCACCGAAAAACCCGGATTCCGTAAATTCCCGTATAGTCGAATGTATACAAAGAAGTAAGCCAGGGAGTAAATTCATTTCCCGAACGATTTTTAAATTATTTTTTCACCACTAAAACCCATGAGACTTGTAGTTTTCAAAAATGTTTTCATTTTTGATGAGACGCCGAATGAAAGCAGTTAAATCGCCGGCAACCGAAAACCGCGATTTCCGTAATCCCGACTCGGCCGTATAGTGAATTATACAAAGAAAGTAACAGGGAGTAAACTCATTCCCCGAACGATTTTTAAAATTATTTTTTCACCACTAAAACCATGAGACTTGTAGTTTTCAAAAATATTTTCATTTTTGATGAGACGCCGAATGAAAGCAGTTTAATTGCCGGCAAACCGAAACCCCGCGATTTCCCGTAAATCCGGCTCGGCCCGTATAGTGGAATGTATACAAAGAAAGTACCACGGGAGTAAACCATTTCCCGAACGATTTTTAAAATTATTTTTTCACCACTAAAACCCATGAGACTTGTAGTTTTCAAAAATATTTTCATTTATTGATGAAGACGCCGAATGAAACAGTTTAATCTCCGGCAACCAGAAAACCGCGATTTTCGTAAAGTCTCGGCCGTATAGTCGAATGTATACAAAGAAAGTAAGCAGGGCAGTAAATTCATTTCCCGAACGAATTTTTAAATTATTTTTTCACCACTAAAAACCATGAGACTTGCAGTTTTCAAAAATATTTTCATTTTTGATGAGACGCCAAGTGAAAGCCATTTTAATCTCCGGAACCAGAAACCCGCGATTTCCCGTAAATCCCGGGCTCGGCCGTATAGTGGAAATGTTATACAAAGAAAGTACCAGGAGTAAACTCATTTCCGAACGATTTTTAAAATTATTTTTTCACCACTAAAACCCATGAGACTTGTAGTTTTCAAAAATGTTTTCATTTTTGATGAGACGCCGAATGAAAGCAGTTTAATCTGCCGGCAAACCGAAAACCCGCGATTCCCGTAAATCCCGGCTCGCGCGTATAGTGAATGTATACAAAGAAAGTACCAGGGAGTAAACCATTTCCCGAACGATTTTTAATTTATTTTTTTCACACTAAACCCATGAGACTTGTAAGTTTTCAAAAATTTTCATTTTGATGAAGACGGCCGAATGAAAACCATTTAATCTCCGGCAACCAAAACCGCGATTTCCCGTAATCCGGTCTCGGCCCGTATAGTCGAATGTATACAAAGAAAGTAAGCAGGGAGTGAAACTCATTTCCCGAACGATTTTAAAATTATTTTTTCACCACTAAAACCCATGAGACTTGTAGTTTTATATTTTCATTTTTGATGAGACGCCGAATGAAAGCAGTTTAATCGCCGGCAACCGAAACCCGCGATTTCCCGTAAATCCCGTATAGTTGAATGTATAACAAAGAAAGTAAGCAGGGAGTAAACTCATTTCCCGAACGATTTTTAAAATTTTTTTTTCAACCACTAAAACCCATGAGACTTGTAGTTTTCAAAAATTTTTCATTTTTGATGAGACGCCGAATGAAACAGGTTAATCCCGGCAAACCGAAAACCCGCGATTTCCCGTAAATCCCGGAGTCGCCCGTATAGTCGAATTATACAAAGAAAGTAAGCAGGGAGTAAACTCATTTCCCGAACGATTTTTAAATTATTTTTTCAACCACTAAAACCCATGAGACTTTGTAGTTTTCAAAAATATTTTCATTTTTGATGAGACGCCGAATGAAAAGCAGTTTAATTGCCGGCAACCGAAAACCCGCGATTTCCCGTAAATCCGCTGGCTATAAGTGGAATGTATACAAAGAAAGTACCAGGGAGTAACGCATTTCCCGAACGATTTTTAATTTATTTTTCAGCACTAAAACCCATGAGACTTGTAGTTTTCAAAAATGTTTTCATTTTTGGATGAGACGCCGGAATGAAACCAAGTTTTAATCTCCGCAACCAAAAACCT